>PYAF01002384.1:58257-70578 GCA_007407185.1 Glycine tomentella
CCTTGTGATATTTCGTGACCTAAAAAGTTAACTTTTTCTAACCAAAAATCACACTTAGACATTTTAGCATACAGTTGCCGATCCTTTAAAGTTTGCAAAACAACTCTCAAATGCTCGGCATGTTCTTCCTTAGTCCTAGAATATACTAAAATATCATCAATGAACACCACCACAAATTTATCCAAATAAGGATGAAAAATTCTGTTCATATAATCCATAAATACAGCTGGGGCATTGGTCACTCCAAAAGGCATGACTAGATATTCATAATGACCATACCTTGTGCTAAAAACAATTTCAAAACTGTCTCTCCAAATGCTTCTTTGAAATCTTGCCCAAGAAATCTTTCAATACACCATGAAGATTTGAATATGTGGGTCAAGAACTTTAGAACTCAGAATATCCTTTCTCTCTTTCAAAAGGCTTATGAAAACTTTGAAAATTTCATGAAGTGTCCTATGTAAGTTTCAGAAAAACCCTTCAGCTATTTATAAAAAAAAATAGTTGTAACTAAATGTAATCTATTAAATCGCCAATGTAATCGATTAAAACTCCTTATGTAATCGATTGAAAACAAGTTTAATTGATTAAAATGTTCTTCAATTTTCTAGAAAGGATATATGAACACAGTAATCGATTATTTCGACCTGTAATCGATTACTACAGGGATACTTCTTTTCAATAAAGAATTAAGTAATCGATTATGAATAAGTGGTAATTGATTATCACAGTCAAGTCATGTTTTGTGTTTATACTGAGTAATCGATTACTTAATGTTGGTAATCAATTAAAATGTTCTTTAAGGTTCAAGTAATAGATTACCAATATGTGGTAATCGATTAACACAGTCCAAAGTGGTTTTTCCAAAAACTTAAAACCATGAAACCTTGTCTTTGATGCAATCATGAAATCTTAAACCTTTTTCACAAACCATGTGCTTTTGTAAAATCATGAATGCAAGTTAATGAATGTTTATGCAATGCAAAGGATCATAGTATGATTCTCTCGTACATCAAGCAATTTACAAATACCTTCAATTCGATGGCATATACAAAGCTAAAAGACTCATCCAGCTTCAGCATATATCTTGATCCTTCTTCATGCTCCCCCTATATCTAACAGTAACTACCAGGAAGGCTGGGAATAACTATGGCTCCCATGTCACCAGAGCACTTTATAGAGACAATACTGACAAGGCTGGTGACTAGAATACCATAGTGTATAATCTGATGTGTGAAAAGGAAAAAATATGGCAACCATTTTGAACAAAAGTGTGCTCCACAAATCTGGCAACAAGACAAACCCTCTCTAACCTCCACAAGTTCGTGTTGTTTCACTTGATGAAGAACCCCCCATTTGACCTTCAACACATATATATCAACATGTTGAGTAACCTCAAGGTCTTAGGTGTTCTGGACTACATCTACTATGCAATCCTCATCAACAAGCTCCTATGGGATCAAGGAATATATCATATATTCAGTAAGATGGACAAGGATTCTAAGCACACCTTCATAGTTAAGGGTTTAGTGGTTGCTAAACAACAAAAGTTTAACAAGACTAACCTAAAAGCTAGGAAGGTGGATCTGGAATAAAGCTTAAAGGAGGCTCCTGAAGTGGACGTGGATGCCATCAAAAAAAAGAAAAAAAAAAGGTTGGCCAAAGCCATTGCTGATGAAGACCTAGGTCTGAACAACTTTGACATTTCAAGGAAAATTCAAAAGATCATGGCTGAGCAATTGAAGAAGAAGAAAACCAAAAAATAGTCCCAAAGAGATGAATAAGAATATAAGCTTTTGGTCAAGGAGCATAGAACTAAAAGAAGGCATGAGTCTGTCGTATTTGCTCATGCTCGTCCACCAGCAATGAACCCAATCGCACAAGGTTGAAAGAGCTAAGTGAGACTGATGAACATGATGAAGGGCTGGTACAAGTGGATCTACAAATAAGAAAAGTTGATCTCATGATGCCTCAGCCCCTAAGAAGGCAAGGAAAGCTCAACTAGTTGTTGAACCAAGGGCATTTGTCCTACCTTCTACCATTCCACGATGCATCAAGACAACGGAAACCAAGGCTAACCCAATGTTTAGTGAAAAAGAATGGGTGGTTTTCTTCATTGGAAAAAGGAAGATCTAGCCTCTTCCTCATCAGATACTGAGTCCGCTTATTACACTCTTATCTCACCCCTCTACAAGTTGGCATCGTCCACTCAATCGCATTTGCCTCCATCTTCTCTACATTTGGACAGATTCATAAGGGAAATCCAAGGGAACCATTAACTAATGCTTAGAGATTTCCTCTTGCCTTCATTTATGGAAATCCTACACTTGTGGCCCCCTTTATGAAGTTCTTTTCTCTGACCCTGTGGTTAATGAAACCGCATCTATTAAAGCACCCACCTGGACATGCTATGACTATGTGCACACTCTGTCTGAGGCATTTACAACTCTATCATCAGATGCAATAGTCCATTTTTCGCCTCCACAATGGACTCATCTAGTGCAGCCAACTGTTGTTAAGATGTCTCCCTATTGGCTAGCACCTGGAACTTAGCAACGAGTTCGACCTTCCACTAATGTGCCCGCTTTAAAGCCTGGCACAGCATGCAGAAGCTAAAGGAAAAGAACCTAGCTCCCAAGGGCGAATCTCTCAGGAATTGTTTGGAAAGCAAAGAAAGGACCCTTTGCAAGAAGGGGAACCACCCAAGATACAGTTTCAGAAGAAGGTGCACTTGTGGACGCCCAAAGCAGTCACTAAAGCGTTGTCGATTTTAATATGTCCGAGCTTTGCAACATCTGAAAACCCAACTTGAACCATCAAAAATTCTATTCTGGGATCTAGAAAAGGTATAGCTTAAGCATTTTAACTGGATTACATCATATATTACCTACAGAAATCAAAATAATAATAACATCAATTTTTGTAAATCATAACGTAATTAACATTCAATTAAACATAATGTATTACCTACTTCTCCATATCTATGAAGGTGTTGTTTCCAAAGAAAATGAGCAATTGTAGATTACATGGTTTAGGTTTTGATACTAACGTCAAGAAGAAGTTAAAGAGTGATATATGAGAACTAGAGAAAGTGTTTGTGGGTTAGTGTACATAATGGCAATACATGCGTTGTATTTATAAAAAAAAAATAACAGTAACACAATTCATTCGGTGGGATCTTGGTCATTCAACGCATGTTGCTACAATCATTGATATCTAAGTCATTCATTTTATCGGTGGGATGTTGGTCGTTCAGCGTGCATTGCTCCAACAATGATATCTAGGCCGTTCATTTTGTCAATGGGATCTAGGCTGTTTTTTTTTTTTTTTGAAGTGTATGTGACAAGCCATTAAACATTATAAATACAATTTTCACTGAGGCAGTATGATCCATCACCTCAATCAGAAACCTTACTACTACCCAAAAGCCTAATCCTAAACCCTGAACCATGACTTCATCATCAGTCAATGCAGTTGTGTATTATAATGGCATCATCACAACAACTAAACATGATTCAATGTTCATAAGCGGTTCACCAAAGATCATTCAACTTGACAACAGAATGTCACTTGATGCCTTAAAACAAGGTATTGGAAACAAGATTAGTCTACCAAATGGTAAAGTGGTCAAGGATATACATTTTTTATTACCTATATCATTTGTTGGTGATTGTGGCCAATACAGGGCATGTATACTGCACAATGATAAGGATGTAATGACTGTGTTCTCTATGTTTGGGAAACTCTTCAACCTCACATGCCTTGAGTTATATATTACCACCACAGACACACCCATACAAACTTATGCACATCTACCACCAATTTCTGCAAGCTCTTTGAATTTGGAGGGTTTGGATGAATATCTCGATGAAGTAATGAACCTTGAATCGAGTTTTGAAGAACCCCCTCCCTCAAATTTATTTGATTGTTATTTTATTATTTAATGATTTGTATTCGTCATGTGTGTTTTTCATTGTTGTATTACTGAGTTATCGTCGTGTGTGTTTTAATGACAAAAAGTTTGAAGTATGCATTGAAATCTTGAACTTTTAATAATTTTTTCTTGTTATTGGTCACTTCGTTAATGCATTTTCTAGCCAAATCAAGGACCCAAAAGTTGTCTTAGAGCAACTTTAGTGGGAGATCTTAGGGAGGGATCTTAAGCTGAAGATCTCTCTTTTCCAAGATCCACCACTAAAGAGTAAAAGCAGATCTTCACGTGGAGATCCAGATCTTCCACAAGAACCCTGAAGATCTGCATGAAATTCAAAAAAAAAATAATTTTTTATGTGACAGGATGAAAAAAAATGAAAAAAAATAAAATAAAATGAAATTAAAAGTTAAAATTAATTACTTAAAATTAATTATATGCTTTATTAATATTCATATATTTTTTTTATGTTTTATTAATTAAAATTAATTACTTAATTAATTAAATTAAATTTTAAATATTTAAAAGTGGAGTCCATGTGGGACCCATTAAAATTATCTAAGATCTCAAATTGGGATCTACCAATAAAGGAAAAATGTTACGGATCTTAAAATATCTTCAATCCTACGTGGCGATACGGGATCCATCAAAAAGTGGTCTAAGATCCCAATTTAAGATCTACCACTAAAGATGCTCTTAATGACTTCATTGACATGAAAACTACTGAAATGAAATATTATCTTAACCAAATAACTAATACACATAACAGTATATGTGCCAAAAGTTGGTCTCATGGATTGCAATCTTGAAGGTTCAGTGATTTTTTCTTGTTTTTGGCAACTTCGTTAATGTGTGTTAAGTTCGAATCGAGATAGGAAAGTTGTCTTAGAGGCTTCATTGACATGAAAACTATGAGAATAAAATATCTTTTAACCAAAATAATTGATACACATAACATTCTAAGTGTCAAAAGTTTCCCTAATGGATTGAAATCTTAAAGTTTCAATGTATTTTTCTTGTTTTTGGCCATTTCACTAATACATTTTAGGGCCAAATCAAGACTCAAAAGTTGTCTTAATGGCTTCATTGACATTAAAACTATAGGAATGATCATTATTTTAACCAAAATAACTTATACAAATAACAATCTAAATGCCAAAAGTTGCCCTCATGGAATGAAACCTAACCTAAACTCTCATTATGTACCATTTTTACTAAGTTTGGCCGCTAACCCTAACCCTGCCCCTAACCATGTCACTCATTCAGAGACACTTTTTCTTTATGCCAGTGTGTCAGAGACACTTTGCTTTAAACCAGTGTGTTAGATACACTTTTGCTTTACGTTAGGCAATCCAATGCTTCAAATCCTAACCCTAACCCTAGGTCGTAAATCCTTAACCCTGTCCCCTATATATAGAGGTCATATTCATATTCATTTAACACATCCACAAAACATTTTCTTTCTCTGTTACTTTCTTCCAACTTTGCAAACACAAACCCTTTGTCATATTTATTTCTATATTCTTTCTCTATTACAAATGTCTTCCCCATCTGTCAATTGGTTAGTGCACTACAATGGTCAAATAATCAAAATAGATGAAGGGAATACATTTTAATTCCCTCACTCGATGTTCTTTCAAACAAAATGATGTTGGTTTGAGGGGGAGTTACTTGAAGCATGAAGAGTATTGAAGACTTGGAAATGTTTTGCGCTTTCAACATGGTTTGAAGATTTGAAGAAAAGCTGGTGATTAATTGTGAAAGGAAGAAAGTTTTCTGATGATCCAAGTCAATGCATTCATATCATTCATAAGCATTTGAGTTTAAATGACAAAGGCATTAAGTAATTATTTTGAATTCTGAAATAAGCTAAGTGTTTTTGGAAAAATAGCATTGCACTAATTTAATCGATTAAATTAAGCAAAGAATCGATTATTTTGTTCTTGAAGCTTTCTGGAAAATTCTCAAGAACAGTTTAATCGATTACACTATCGGATTAATCGATTATTGTGCCTTAGATAACTCAGAATCTACCATAGTGATCACTTTAATCGATTACTACTAATCTGTAATCGATTACATTACTCATACAATTTATATCATCACTCTGGATTAATCGATTACCGATTACTGTAATCGATTATATAGTTCAAACAAGTTTTTCATTTCTTCGGATATAATCGATTACCAATTGTTGTAATCGATTACCCAGTGCATTCATATTTTTACATACTTCAGATTTAATCGATTACCAATTATTGTAATCGATTACACAGTACATTCATGTTTATACACATTTCGGTTTTAATCGATTACGCATCGGGATAATCTCATTAAATTGCTCGTTGTAGTTACCCTAAATTCTAATAAACACTTTAATCGATTACAGGAGCATATATAATCGATTACATATGCTAAATAATCGATTACAAGAGCGCATTTAATCGATTACAGGCGGTTATAAATTTTTCTATAAATTGAATCCTTGCTCAACTGATTTCAAAACTTGAGTTTTCGACTTTTGAGCATTCAAAAGGCATTCTAAGCTTTCACAAAGTGAATTTTCTGGGTTCTTAAGTTCTTGCTTCCATCAAAACCAATATGGGTCTTTAGGATTAAGTGAAGCAAGATTTCTCTTTTCAAAGTTTAAGGAAAGGCTTGTTCTGAGTTTAGTAATTGCATTCAACCTGGTGTATTCATCCTTATGCATATCATCTATTGGATCATCAGGTGCTTTCTTTCCTTACTCTTTGTGTTTGTAACTTTTTGTTGAATCTTGTATTTGACTTTCCATTGTAAAGTGGGGTTCTTGCTTGTATTTTTAGAGATAGTGTTTCTCTAAGTGTTGTTGGGTAGTGTTCTCAGCTGGGTTTTGTCTCTAAGGATCTAAGAGGGTGTTAGATCTCTGAACTTTATCTAGGATTGATAAAGAGAGACTTGTAATAATCTTGTAAGAACTAAAATTTACAATAGTGGAACTTTACTCTAGTGTTGAGTAGAAGAAAACTGGATGTAGCTTCATAGTGTTTGAAGTGAACCAGTATAATTGTTTTGTGTACATTTATTTTCTGCATATTTAATTATCTTTTTTGTGAATTCTGATTTAAATCTTGGTTCTTGAAGCATTACATCTTTTGGGTTGATCTTTGGATAAAGGTTTTTGGTTTCTAATTTGATAAAGATCCACAAAGGGAAAAACTCTGATTTTGATCAATAAAATTTTAAATTACTAAGCCTAACCAATTCACCCCCCCCTCTTGGTTAAGTGTGAAGTGTTCCTATATTTTTCAAATGAGGCCTCACACTTAAAGCCTTGTAAAGAAAAATCCACCTAAGGCTTTGACTTCAACCACTGGACCAAGTATGTGATATTTCATTCGGATACCCACAAGTAGTGGGGCGCGGAATGCTCAAGTTTATAGCAGTACAACTTGTTGAAAACGAAGACGTCAAAGGTATGATTTTTGTTGTTCGCGAACATGAGGTTTTTTCATGCATTGGATTGTATGCAAACATCCAACTACGTACACTTCCCACCCCAAACCCTCAACTAGTATCTCATCAACCTTAACATTATCCTCAGTCCCATTATTTACATACATCTGATGAAACCCAAGACACTTTTGCTTTAACCCAACCACAACAAAATTTATTTAAACCAAACACATTTTATTTTACTCAACTTCTTTCTACACCATTTTCAACCAATGTTAGACTAACAAACATTTGGTGTTACCGAGGATCAACCTAACCAATACTTGAATATCTTGTAGTAGAGCCTACCTCATTAACCCAACCAAATGAGCCTAATTTTATAGCAGAGTATAGCTTACCTAACGAAGAATTTGGTCCCTTTAGTGAGGGCAAAGATGAAGTTCTACGCAATCAACCCCACGAAGATGACGAGGATGAAGCTAAGTCTTTTTCTCCAATAACAATCGTACCCCCATACTACATACCACCACGCATGCATAATTTTGAAGATTCTGAATACAGCCATAGCTTGGATCGCAAATAAGTCCAACATCCAGTGGGGACTTTCTTTGAAGGGGTGCATTTTCTAACAAAACAAGAAGTACAACATGTTTTGCAATTGTATCATGTGAGTAAAGGAGCTAACTACAAGACACGACTATTGAATCCAACAAAGCCAATTGTCATTTGTGAAGATGATAATTGTTCTTGGAGTTATAGGGCAACATACATCCTTGCAAGTAAGCAGTGGGAAATAAGAAAGCTTTGTGAACCCCACACATGTTAAAATCCTTCAATCTCACAAGATCATGCAAAGCTTTTGTATCTTCTTATCAATAAAAACATACATATGTTCACTGAAAATTATCCATCAACTTCAATACCGGCCTTGATATGACACATCAAAAAAACTGAAGGATACATTACCACGTACCGAAAAGCATGGTTAGCAAAGCAAAAGGCCATTGAAAACATCTACGATAGTTGGGAAAGATCATAGTTCAGGTCAATGGAACAAGGTTGTATGATAAGTACAAGGGGACCCTCCTTGTGGCAGTTGCACAAGATGGTAACAATAAAATCCTTCTAATAGATAGTGAAATAGAAGAAGCATGGCTATTCTTCCTCAAGAAGTTAAAAAGGCATTTTCCCCACAACATGGTCTATGTTTGATTTCAAACAGGCACAAGTCAATAAAAAGTGGTTACTCAAGACGTGATAATGGGTGGATGACACATTATTTTGTGCATGTGTTCTGCATTTGACACACTGCACAAAATTCCATGAGGAGGTTTTAGAATAATGACATCAAAAAATAAATTGTCAATATGGGTGAGTGCCAAACTTCTTTCTCTTCATATTAAATATCTCTTCATTTTGTATTATTCACAATATTGAAATTGTATGTTTATAACTACTCAGCATATGCAAGGATAGAGCCTCCGTTTAATCACTACTACAACATTTTGAGGGAGTAAGTAGATATTGATCGAGCAATTAATTGGCTCGGCGAGCTTCTGCAATAAAAGTGGACTCTTTCATGGAATGGCGGCTGACGATGGGGATACATGACCAACAATCTTGTTAAGTTGATTAATTTAGTACTCAAGAAATCTTAGTAAGTGCACTAGTAAAATCAACATATATAAGGTGTAATGCAGTATTCAATAAAAGAGGGAGAAAAGTAGCAGCAATGCTTAATCTGGCCAAGTTTATACACAAGTACTAAACAAGGCCATCGAAGATGCACAGAGAAAGGCAAATGCTCACATTGTTCTCAAGTTCGATCGATGTGACACATGATTCTTGGTCCAAGAGACAATAAACCCAAAGAGATTTGACTCGTTGGAATTTTCACAGTCAAGCTGGATGAAAGGTGGTGACTGTAACAAATTCCAAAAATTGCACATGTCTTGTTCTCGTGTTGTTGTTGCTTGTAAGCATACTCACCATGAGTACAAGAACTACATACATCATATGTTTATGTTGGAAAGTGTCTCCAACATATACAAATAATTATTTGGAGAATTGCGCAACAAAGCATATTGACCACCATGTTAGGAGCCAATAATTTGCACTGACCCAAAGAAGAAAAGAAATTCTAAGAGTTGTCCTGTCTTCTCTCGTATCAACATTGAAATGGATATCCGAGAATTGGGTCAACTAAAACAATGTTCCATGTGTCGCATCTCATCTCATTCAAAGAAAAAAATTGCCCCCACCGTGTAGGCTTGCCAATAACATTAAATTTATGTCATGTCATGTGTATTTTAAAAAAATTGTTGTATTATTTCAAATTTAAACATTTTATTCTATTGTTGGTAATTATATATATAATATTAATTTAAATATTTTAGTTCAATTCAACTTGTTGGTTACATATATTTTTTTGTTTAGTTTCAATATGTATTTTAATAACTAAATAAAAAATAAAAAGGAATGAAAACAATTTATTTAAACTAACAAATAGAAATACACAATATTTATAAAAAAAAAACAAAATTGGATATATAAATGAATGCATGTTAGGGTGAGCTGCTGCCCAATCTTTTTTATTTTAAAAATGTAAAAGTAATGGAATACTAAATATTGTTATTTTTAACTAAATGATTTTAAATCAATTTTATTTCATTTTAGTAAAATATTTTAAAATAAATCTATTCAATAATTGGAATATGAATTAGAAAATAAAATATATGAAGGGATGTGTTCAACAGAATGTGTGTAAGTGTTCCTAATATTTATAAAAAATTGTTATAATTTGTCATCTCATTGTGTCATGTTAAATATTTTATTTCATTTCATTCATGTCTTTTGTTACCTTTGAAATACATGGTTATAAATTCACCGTTATGTAAGATATTTCTATTTCCATGTTGTTATAAAAAATTCAGCAAGTTTTCAAAGTATAAGGTGTTCTCACTTTTGAAAAAGATTTCAATAATACAAAAATAAAATTAAAAGAAATAACAAAAATGATACAAAGTGTTATCAAACTAAAAATTATTTTCAATTTAAACATAGATATATATATATATATATATATATGATTAAAAAAGGAAAAAATTAAGACAATTTAAAAAATTCAAACAAAAAAAAAACAAAAACAAAAATTGAAATTGGTTTGGAGGAAACCGATTTCTCACTTGTTACATGAATGTGTATCCTTGGGATAAATATTTACTGGATTGTATTATTTGAATAAATATTTATTTTTTATATTTTTGAGATAAAAAACTAATAATTTCATATATGTTTTCACATTTTAAGTTATTTTCTGTTGTTTTTAGACTTTCTAAACAATTATATGGTTAATTAGTGGAAGTAATTTCCAGCAATAAATAAAAACTTGGTGAGAAATAACTACTAGTAGATAATTAAAGCCTAGCAAAAATGTTTGTAGAAATTCACTATATATAGTTCAAGGTTTGTTAGCTTAGCCTAAAAATATAACCTTTTAAAGCTTTTAAGATAGAACCAGTAGACATTGAGTATTTTCTTATTTTTGGGTTTAAAAACTTTACAATGTTATTCTAGTCTCACTGTTAGAATGGAGTTCCTTTTTATTTCCTTTATTTGATTTCAATATGATTTTCAGTTAATTCATATCAATTAAATTCATTATAAAATGCAAAAGCAGGAAATTAAATAAAATAGACAAAAGGCATTGCCGCCGAATTATACAAGCCGGAGTCCCATAAAAGTGTAAAACAACCAAGAGAAAGACCAGAGCATCATAAAGAACAGTAGCTACAACAAGAAAAAGAAAAATAGGGGTGGCTCTTGATTCTTATGTATGGTTTTTGTTGTGACAAGTTCAAACACCACCATGTTGTAAAATTTGACACAAACCTCTCACTAGAGAAATGACCACGAAGGAGAAATAAAATACCACCACCAAGAGTTTGATAGCAATTTGTTATCACGAATTATAACATAACATTTTTTTCAAACTAGGAAACCACAAACTAATTTTTTAAAATTATCCCGTCGAAAATAATGATAAATTTTTGTCCGGATCTAAAGCACACACAAAGTGAATATTTCTTTTCAACATGATTTATTTCATATTTAAAGATCAACTATGATTTGAATCCTGAACTACTTGATTAAAGAACACTAATCGATACCACTTATGTCAACTGTTATTGATAAACTACAAGCTAAATACTAACCCACTCTTAATTGCTTAATATCAATTAACTTTTGAGCAGACCTTTCTAATCTCTCCTTGTGAACCGGTCTTTACCTATACACCACCCAATTTAACCATAGCCTTTCGAAATTCATAATCAAATCTAAGCCCCAATAACCCTCTTATATTACCAGCGTAACTCTGCACTATGCTTTGTGTATTAGAGTCTCCCCACAGCCTTTGGTCTGACTCTAGAACCGCACTACCATCACGTACATTTTTGAAGAAACTAACATCAAATTTGGCTGGACTATCTTTGTCCAAAGGTACCCTTCTCAAGCCATCTCCTATATTGGGACAAAGGGTTTTAAGTTGGCTTAAGAAGTTTTGGTCTATGGTTGGGTCTGAATTGCCAGTGGTGGTGAAATTATATAAGCAGTAAGTGAAGAATCTGCATTCTGTTTGGCCTATGGTATGTGCCCCTGCAGACAATAAAGTAGCACATTAATAACTTTTTTGTACACCATATAATGGTAGCATAGTTATGAAAAGTTTAATGTTTATATGCTTGACAGTGTAAACTGTAACACCCCAATTTTTTAAATAGGGAATTAAGAAAAATGCTTTAGGATGATTAGAGAAAATTTTAATTCATTACGATGGATGATCAATGCAAGCTAAAGAGCTAGGACTTAAATACTTCAAGATCACATCAAGGCCAACTTTAGTCACTTGAAGAATCATGAAGAAGGCTTCAAAAATGATGAATTGTCTGTAATAA
>PYAF01002384.1:77501-110472 GCA_007407185.1 Glycine tomentella
CAAGTCATACTAAGTTTATTATTTCCGTCTTTTGTTAATTTCTATTTCAATCAACACTTGAATGAATTTCGTCCACTATTATTGTACATAACTATTAAACTGTCAAGTTCTACTTAAATTAATTGAGTAAACCAATTCCCTGTGGAAACGAATCTTATAAATTTTGTAACTTGCAACGATAAATCGGTACGCTTGCCGAAAGTTTTCCTAACAACGATCTCGTCCACAAACGGGCTATTATTGTGCTGACCACGTCGGTACTTTCTTCTGTATACCTCGGCCCCTGCTTTGAGTTGATAATCCGGATTCTGTAGTGATTTTGCCTGGCTTATTCCTGCTCCGTTGATCTCGGCCCGTACGTCGTGGTGCTCTGGATCGGCCACTCTTGTCTGCCGATGAGATGGTGAGCCGAGTTCAAAATGAATATTCTGCTCCGGCGTACCTGTGTTTGCCTCATGTTCATGCTGCTGATGGGTATTCGGATGTTTGACCCCAACTGATATGGGGAAAGACGGTTGCCCCTGGGCCGGGTTCTCAATATGTCCAATGCGCTGCTCCATGTGCTGTAACCGGTGTTCTCCATCGTGTTTCCATCTCACATAACGTTCATCTAACTATGCGATCATACTGTTCATATCTTCTTGGCGTCGAAGGACATGTCGCCTTTCAAGTCGTTCGATCCGGGATAAAATGGATTCCAGTGCCTTGCTAATAAAGCACTGAATCAGCTCTTGCTCCATCTCGACAGGCATGGATGGTGGATTACCCGGCGTGTCTGTTCTTGTCGGTGCTGGCGATAAAGCAGTGTCTGAAATGCATCTTCCACCCGGATTGTATGTGGTGCTCTGGCCACGGGTTGTTCTTCATTCTGGTGACTCCTCGTATTTACCATGGTGGGAATCGAAATTTAACGTTCCCCATAGACGGCGCAATGTTCTGCACGTGGTGAACAGAAATGTCCAACAAGGATTGTTGGTAATTAATGTAGGATCAACTCTCTCTCTCTCTGAGAATGTTTATAGTGATGCAAACACCTCAGGAAAGATGATCACAATGCTCACGAAACCACAATTGGACGTGGGGTGTGTGCACTGTGTATAAGGAAAAGAGAGAGGCAGTGTGTGTGTGTACCTTTCTCCATGGAGGATACTCTATTTATAGGATACTGACTTGAGAATCAGTTAGAAGATATCACCCACGAAATATACCAAGAATCTCGGAAAACTGGTGATTATGGCTCTTAACGGTTATCGCCACCTCCTCACTATTAGAATTGTTCAACAAAATCGTTTGACTAAGTCTTGTTGGGCCTTTTATGACTTGGCATATTCCAAATATCCGTAACAGCTAGTTTGAAGTTAACAACGTTATTTATTTCTCATCTCATAAATAAGGCTTTCCAGATTTATTTATTTTTAATTATTTTACATGTCTTACTAATATGTATGTATTAGTGTTAGTAATTGACTAATTGACTAATTGTATGTATTAGTGTTAGTAATTGACTAATTGCATCTAAATGTAGTTTAATATTTGAATTTAGATTTAGTTTCTTCATACATACATATTTATTTATTCGATGAAGTTTTATAAACTGGCCAAAAAAAACTGATCCCCTAAATAGTCTAGGTCTAGCTCCATTCCTAATTATAGGGGTATATATTTCTCCTTATAAACCTAGGCATGTCTGGCCAAGCTAGCTAAGCATGCAGGTTGTCAAACTCTAGAATCCACAGTTGTAATGGAAAGAAACCAACATGAAAGGTATCATTTTTGTTGTATCATTTTTCCTAAGGCTCTTCTAAACCTACTGTCAGAGGTTTTAATCAGTGTTGATGAGATAGGTATTGCCAGATTCTTGAAGTTAGATCATAATTTTAATTGCTCATAGAAAATAATATCTAAATCTTCCATTAGATCAAGCATAACACATACACGATGGTTCACCTGTTCCAAGAGTTGTACTGTTAAGTATTGTTAAATTTACTCTATTTTTTAATAAACAAAATTTATAAATTCAATTTTTGAATTGAAAACTTTCATTATATAGATTAAGCTTATAAATGACACTTCGTAGACAACAATAAAAACAAAAACAAAAAAATGTTAAAAAGCCGAAACTTGTATGCAAAATGGTATACAATGTCAAAAATTACGAAACCAAGCAACAATCAATAGAGGAGTAGCAAAAAAAGGGGGTGTCAACTAATTACCTGTTATGGGCATGCAAGAGAACCGTTAAGCGACTGTGAAAGAAGAAGATAAGGGGAGGCCAAGTTGTCGGTTAGAGAATAATGGTTGAAAAGATGAGGTCTTTGGAAGAGTGGTGTTGTTGTCTGAAGTTGACAGTATGAGCAGCTATAGAACACCGGAAGAAATGGTTTTCGGAAGGCAGCTGGTACGATGGTGTCGGAGGGGGGCCAGCGAGAAAGAAAAGTTAGGGTTTTTAAAATGGTAAAATTCAAATACTGTTGGTTAATGAAACAGTCTTTGAAATGTTAAACACAATGACGGTTATGAAAAAACCGTATTTGAATTTACATACTAAGACGGTTATATTATAACCGTCGTCGTTATCTGCTGGTTCATCTATCACAACTGCATATTATTACAAAATTGCCACCGCGTGCTCAAAGATGATGGTTGTTCATTGACCGACGTTGATAGTGTGTCGTTAAATGCAATTTTTGTAGTGGTGTTATTAGCCCAAGAATTCTTCATGAAAGATGTATATCTTTCTCATAGTTTTCCACAACCACTAACATCATCTCAAATGCACTTTTGTAACTCGAGTAGTCTTTAAATTACTGCACACATGTCAAGTTGTTAAGGCAGATCAACGTCTACAACTTCAGGATCATTTTTGTGCATGATTTAGGTTGTATCAGATCACGACTTGTTCATGAAAGTTGAATATCTTTCTTCGAGCTTTTCTTATCCACAAAGAACAACTCAATTGCATTTCTGAGACTCCATATACGATATCCAAAATGAACTGATATTATTGATGAAATTTCATTCTGAGTGTGTTGCAATTATGTTGTTTTTCATGCCAAACTCATTGTGCAGATCTTTCATTAAATTAAGTGAGGAAATGTCACCTGTTGCTTTGAGAAAAGCAGTTACAGATGCCATCGGAGGTGAAAGAAGCTTACTTGACATTTTTTTACTATAAACTTATATATGTAGGTGATGGTTATGTGCAGTACAACTATATGGAGTTTTTACTTGCAATCATACTCCAACACCTTCTCACAAGCTGGAATGATCGACAAATGCTAAAACACCATGCTTGTAAAGCATAAAAACTATTAACAAATAAATAATTAAGTACACAAAAAAAATACTTACCATGAGTAGCGTCAATAACTTGCTATCTGCTTGCTCTCTCACAAGCTCGCATATGACAATTGGTCATAACGATAAGCTAGTGCAACTACTCCTCAAGCATACTATAGGTAGGTGATATGTACATGCGTCGAGCTCGATTGACAAATATGGTACTACCTAGAAAATGCAACAATACACCCTAACAGCCCAGACATAAAAGTGACTAGTAAGATATGTGAGATACAACCCCTCTAAGCAACTCAGAAACACCATGTTGCCTGCTAATGTCACAGAATTTGCCTCCTAGTCCATCATAATACCAAGCTTTGACCTCAGCAAACCTCTTATCTCCTTCTTAGCGTAGCTTGTCTCTATGTGACCAAGGAGCAGGCCTGTGATAGGCATATGTAAAAGACATGACCCATCATCTAGGGTGATGATCATCTCTCCAACTAGCAGGTGTAACACCCTCATATTTCAATACATATTTGTGAAATGACGAAAATGCCCCTGAACATTTTGAAAATTACAAAAAATACCCTTCAGCCCTGAAAAGGTCAGATAGCCTTAAGAATTCTGTAAGAACCTGATAAAAGTACAATATACTCCTAGATAACGAATTATCAACATAGTTGATGACAAGAAACCCTACACTGGAATCTAGGAATTTTGGTAGATATTTTGAAAAGAGCTTAATCCAGATACCTCAGGCATCAGAAAACCACAGGAAAAGGATAGATACAATCTATAGAATTTTCTCTTAATTATAGGAGAAATAGATTTCTTTAATAAAACTAGTTTAGTAATTTTACTAATTAATGCAAAATGGACCAATAAGAATTAAGATAAAGCCATTTGATAAGAAAAACTTTAATAACATCCTAAATAGGTTACTAAGATTGAAATAGATTTTCAGAGAACTTTAGAATTATTATTCTTAAGAATGAAAATTTAAATTAGGTTTCCTAAATGATAGAAACAAGTTTATTTACTTCAAAAAATACATAATAAGGGAAGCAAAACACAAAAATCTCCTAAAAACTATCTATTCCATGTAAAGAAGAGAAATTGGAGAAGATTGCTCTCCAAGCTAAGCTTTTTTACGTGTGTTAGTCAAGAGGAATGAAGAAGGCTTGAGAAAATTCAAGATAAAGGACATTTGGATGATGGAAAAAGCTAGGATACATGCCATTGGTCCATTTGTAAAGTAAGGTAATAATGAACTAAGAAGATTTTTTTGAAGTAAACTTCCTCTTGTGTCCTTTGAACACGTGGATAGTTCTAGGCAATATTTCAAAAATCTCAACGGTCAAAAGTTATATATGTGAGATAGGAGTGTGCCTTTAAAATTTTAAGGAAATCCAACGATTAACGAATCTAGAACCAATATTTTACTAAAACGGATTTTGGGGTAAATTTAAGAATGAAGGAAAAATACAAAATCTTCCCATTCCACAAAAATTGGTGAAAATTGCTCTACAAGACAAAGCGTTGCACGTATACATCAAGAAGGATGAAGAAATGTTGAGAATATTCAAGAGAAGGGACACTAGGATGGTTATAAAGCTTGAAGGCTTGCTATTGGTCCATTTGGAAAGAATAGTGAACAATAGCTTTAAGATTTCTCTATAAGCTAGCAAAGTGAACGTGCAAAATGAGGGAAGGGAGAATGAAATGGAATTTTCAAGAACCTAGACACATGTATGGTGAGAAACTACTAGCCAATAGGATGGAAGCAAATGGAAAGCCAAGCAATGATAACTTAAGAAGATATTTGTAGATTTTTGTAGAAAAAGCAAGACTAACAAGCTTATAAAAAAGGGTGGGGACCGAAAATTGGTGGCTGTCCAAGGAACCTACGTACAACATATTTCACTCTACATCATTTTCCTTCCATCACTTTCTGTGTTACCTTTTGCTTAACACAAAACAAAGGCCTACCAACTTAATAGTCCACATGAAGAACTAGGAAGCTAGGAGCAAGGCTGTCCAAAATTCTAAAGAAAGCAAGGTATGGGGAAGTTTATGATAAATATGGTTTAGATATTACTTATGCTAAGATTCTCAGTTGTTTCCATAAAGAATTAAGCTTTGCATACCAAGTGTTTGATGAAATGCCTCAAAGATATAAAGATGGGTTAATGAAGGATTATTTGAATAAGTGACTTGAATTTAGCTTAATGAATGATTGTTTGAATGAATAACTTGAATCTAGCTTAATGGGTGTGTTTAAGCAACTTGAATTTTTATGTATTATGACTATCTTCAAGAAAATGGTTGGTTTGAATTGTAGTTATATAATAGAATGTTTTACTAAAGGTTGTGTGTTTGTATATTATTTAAAGTGTTTCTTCTATAAAGCTTGCTCACCATGTGTTTGATAAAATGTTTCAAAGAAATGGAGATATGTTTAAGTGTGCTTGGTGTGAATAAATATTTGGAAATCTTGTGTTGTTAAGTGTTGGACGAATTTGTATGAACTTCATGAGTTCTTGTGAAGCTTTGAACATATTGAACTTTATACTATATCCATGTTGAAAGTTTAAGTATATGAGATATAAATTGAAGATTAATATTGAAGAGTAAATATGAGATAAAAAGAGAACCATTCATGCATGTTTCATATGCATGTGCCTGGCGGGGGCTAGTCCGTGTTATTTACCTCAAGAGGAGGTGTGTCAGATAGCTAGAATTGAGACGAGCATTCAGACAAAAGGTGTCTGAGCTGGGGGGTAGAGGCAGTGGGGAGATCACCTACCCATGATGATCACATGTAGTGTGGGTGTGAGTCCTTTTGCAACACTGACCTACCCTGATTGATCGATCCAATTCCGAGAGAGAGAGTAAGCTATCTTGACTATGGCCATGAGATGAGAACTTGAGAAAATCATGCATCATATAAACAAAGAATCATGCATCATCCATGCATCTTGTTTTATGAATGATATTATGATTATTTGTTTATTTTGGTGAATGATATTATGACTATTTATTTCATGAATAATATTATGGCTAATGATATCTGCTTTTATTTGAACTATGTTTATCATAAACTTACCCTATCTTTTGTGTCTGTGGTTGACACCTGCGATGACCTCAATTTATTTGGGCGAGCAGAGGAACAGTAAAGCATAGCAGCGGGTGATTGTGAAGAAGATATGATGAAGATATTTTGATGGATTATATTTTGTTACTTATGATGTGTAATTTGTACTAGACTTTAGACCAGTCTGTATATTATGTTGGTGTGTATTTGGGATTGTATAATGGACTATATTGATGAACTGTATAAACCGTGGTGAGGAAGAACTCGTTTATGATATGGATGATTAGTAAAATTTGAAGCAAGAAGAAATTAATTTTCCGTGAAATTTACAATTAAGATAATTTTAAGCAAATAGAAAAGAAATTTCATTTAAAATCAATAAAATACAAGATGGTAAAACGAGGCGTTACAGCAGGTGGAAGGAGGAGGTCTCTGTTAGACTTTTGGCAAGTGTACCAATGTTGTCGCAGGTTACAGAATTTATAAGAGATCGTCTCCACAGGGACTTGAGTAACTCAGTTATTTTAAATAAAAGCAATAGCTTAATAGTTATGTACAACAAACATTAATCGAAATTTCATGTTTTTGTGAAAATTACGAAAAATACGAATTTAAAGAAATAACGAGAATAAAGGATTTAGTGCGCTAGAATTACGCAAAATTACGGAAACAAGTAAAACAAGTTAATTAATTCAAAAAAAGTGTAGGATTGGACTTCATCATTCATACCCTCAATATCTAATTAGCAGTACCATGTATAAGTCATTTTCTAACATTATTGATGCACACATTAAATCACCCCAAATCGATCTCTCGCATTTGAGAATCCTAAGGATATTTACCAAATATCGATCCCTCGCATATGAAATAAATATCCCAGCATTATAATCATAATCTCATGTTGTTTGCAATCAAAACGTTATGTTTTATTCCTAGCAACGTAACATAAAGAGTAAAATCATTCAGTTCAAATCCTAAGAGCACTTTTCAGTCAAACTTAGAATTCAATTTCATGAAACTAGTGATCAAGTAGAATCAAACATTAAGAACAAAATGAAATCACCAATAATGAACAAAAAAGATTCATGCATATATCAAATATCAAAAGAGATACATAAGGGTAAGATTACATTCAATCATTAGGAGAAACTATCCGATCATTGTGTAGAGTACAAGATCAACTGAAGACCTGATGAAGGAAGCGATCCCGAGGTGTATGGATAAAAGCTTTCCTGATGTAGTGAGTGCAGTCCAAAAACAGAGCAGCAATCCAAGAAACAACTCAATCACCACCTGCATCAATCACCATTGCCAAAAACATTAGATAGATGCAAGATCCAAATGAAAATTCTTCTTCAGTAATCTTCAACACTCAAAAATCATAATCAAAAGCATAATAAAAATTTAAGTCAACCTCAGTAGTTATGAGCTAGATAAAAGGGGTTTGAGCAGCTAGAAGAAAATAGCCTCAGTCAAGACAAATAGGTCACATACAAAACTCAAAACACAAATTGATGAAACATAGAACAAAACCTAGATCACGAGACTGGTGACGAACCTGTTACGAACCACCGTGAGAGAGAAAGTGAAGTCTGAACGGAGAGAGAGAGAACGTACTCTGAACGGAAAAAGAGAGAATGAGACTAAAAATGAAAACAACTTAAGAATCGTGAGAATGAGAAAGAACAAAAACAAAAATGAAGAAAACAAGAACAAGGAGTGAATGAAATATTACCCCAGCGAGAATGAGGATGCGCAATTTGGTAGAGAGAGGAACGAATGTGAGAGAGGAAGAGCACGAAAGGAATAACAGAAAGGAACAAGTGAGAGTGAGAGCGAGAGTCTGAGGAGAATTTTCAAATTCTCTGCTTTGAGTGAGGAATTACAATTACTTAAATTAAATTTCTATTTAAAATTTCTTGAATTTTAAAAATTTTCAAATAAAATATTCAAACACTAAATTTTATCGTAAAGAAATTTAAATTCTTGTTTAAATTACTTTTCCCATTTAAAATGCTCCATCCAAACATACTGTAATAGTAATTTATATTTAAATTTGTAATTTAATTTAAAATTTTAAATATTTCCTTTAATAGTTTAAATTATATTCGTTTTCTCTACGACCGTGATTAAGTTAAAAGAGATTAGTGTTGAAAAAGTGAAACCACGTATTTGCCTATTTGGGGTATAGTAATGAGCAGATTTTTTTAATAAATTGTGGTTTTTGTTAATGAATTGTATAAAATGGTTTTGAAAACTTAAAATATAGTTTTTGATGTTTTTGTGTAAATTTTGATGTTATAAGAGCAAATTTTGATAAATCAAGAATTGAAGAGATGTAAAGATAATCTCGCAGCAACAAGATGTGTTTTCTCCACAATTGATAATTATACTTTTTCTTGATGCTCTTATTAGCTATCATCCATTGGACTTGTTTTATTAAAGTGGTATATTCAATGTCTAGCATCCTATAAAAACAAGCATCCAATTAGTTGTGAAAATTAGTGTCGATACATTTTTTTCCTTTTGTTTTCGTCCAATGAACTTATTCACTTACAAAAACCATTTTCTATGAAGTATAAGTGACATCCAACCGATACTCAATTCATGTTAGCATAAAAAGGAAGTGCTCGTACTTGAATTTTGCCTCTCTTATTTGAAGTGTTCACATTTGAATTTTAAGTATGTAAGGACAAAATAAAAGAGAATAGAATAATCTGAAGGAATATTCTTATAAGTTGTTATCGCTGCACTTTTATTCCTTTTCTCACCGCAATAACGGGACACATTGCGCAAGCGTCAACTGTGAGACAATGATCATATCAAGGAAGGCTCAAATCCCATAATGGATCTCTTCTCTGAAGTCTAAAAAAGGTGACTCAAACTCAATTGTCAAACACACATATACGAAGAGAAAAACAAACAAGTGAACTTAAAGAGCTAATTTTGTCAAGTCATTGGACAATAATGTTTTGTGTGTAATTTTTTTATCCTTTGCTTTGCAAAGTTATTTGATTGTATTCGCAGTTAAGTGTTTATCCAGTCTTTGAGTGTTTTTAATTTGTATATTCATTTCAAACCTTGTTGTTTGTGAAAGCCAATAGTAGCTTAGTGTTAAACAATAGTTGAGTGTTTTTAGATTCAATAAGAGTCTATGGGTATTCCATAAGTGGCCTAGAGAATACTGTTGTAGTCATGAGTAGCAAGAATTTTTTTTTTTTGTCATCAAGCTTTAATTAGTGGAATCCTTCATAGTTTTGTGAACGAGAACTAGACATAGCTCAGTTTGATTGAACCAATATAAACTTAAGTGTTTCTATTTCTCTCTAAAGCTATTTTATTCGTATTCTCTTGTGCTTATCTTCACACACTTTGTCACACAATTCTGCATTTGAAAACCTTTTGTGAAAATATTGTTTTAGTAGCATTGGATGATAGTTTGCATTTGGACGATACATTCAAAGCCTTGTGTTTAGCATATCTATTTGCAAAAATCATACCCTTTGCAAAAAAATACTTTCAATTTTATCTAACACATTATTCAACCCCCATTCTAGTGTGATATATGAAAATAATAGGAATACCCACAATAACCAAGAGGGTGGTGAATTGGTTAAAACCTTAGTATTTTAAAAACTAAATCAAATCAGAGTTCAGGATCTTTATCACTTTCAAAACCAAGAAATCAATTTACTCAATCAAATAACTCAGCCTCAAGAAATCAATAGTTCAAAACAGAACTTGTTGGACAATGGATCTGAATCAAAGAATCAATGACCAATGACAGGATGAGCGATAGAGAGATAGAATCAAAACACAAGTAATTTATACTGGTTCACTTCACAACTGAAGCTACATCTAGTTTCTTTTAATCAACACTATATTAGAGTTCCACTATTATAAATTTCTGTTCTTACAAGCTTTTACAAAGACCTCCCCTTTATCAACACTAGATAAAGAATAGAAATCTAAAACCCTATTAGAAATCTCTAAGGAGCAAGAACCAGAGAACACTACTCTGTTCTTGAGCTAGAGAACCCTCCTCTAGAACCAAGCAAGAAGAACTCACTTTACAATAGCCAATTACAACAGAACATTTTTTTTTATTTTGGTTTTGAAGCTATCTCCTATGTTGCCTTCTCCAATGATCTTCCCTTTGTTATTATCTCCATAAGGGACATATCCTCCATCTTTAAGAGTTAGATTTGTAAGCATAGACATGTCACCCGTCATATGTCTAGAGCATCCACTATCAAGGTACCATAATGAGGATCTAGCTCTTAGACATACCTGCAAAAATCAAATCAATTTATCCATAGGGGTTAGCAGCTTTCTTTTTCTTTTGAACCCAAATGCAATCTCCATTAGGCACATAGAACCTCCTAGCATAGCATTTTTAATATGTATGTCCTTTTTCCATACAATAGTTGCATGTTATAGATTTTGATGATTTTCTCAAGAAAGCATTTTGATTGATCTTTGAGTTTTTGAACTTCTTTTGATCCTTTTGTTTTGGAGGCACAAATACAGTTTTTTCAAAGGATTTTGATCCTTGTTTGTACCCCAAACTAACATTTCAGCCAAGTTGCATTTCCTTTGTAAAGCTTTCTCAAAAGATCAATTAAATCACTATTTTTGGATAAAAGTAACATGTACTTTTCTCCTTAACTCCTTTTGTAATCATCAAAATCTTTTTGCAGCAAGTTATATTTGTCAACATTAGTAGAAGAAGAAGCACATACACATCCATTCATTTTGTAACTTGAAACAAGTTTTTCATTTTCTTCTTTCAAGTTGCAAATTTCAGTTTGCTATTCAGTAATTTTTGCAACATGTCATCTAAGATTTCCTCTGAGCTTGTTATTGAATTTTGCAAGCTTTTGGACTTCTTCATGCATTTCTTGGAAAGCATTAATAGCTTGTTCAAGTTCAAAATTTACCTCATCTTCATCAATTGATAGATCATCATCTTCTTCATTGATTGTGAAGGTGAGATACATGTTTGCTTCTTCAATTTCAGTTGAAGATTCTGATGTTGTTGACTCATTATCTTCCCATGCTATGTAGGCTCTTTTGGATTTTCCTTCCTTCCTCACCTTGTTGTCACCTTGTTGCTTTTTCAAAAAGATTGAGCATTCTAATTTGATGTGGCTAGGTTTTCCACATTCAAAGCAAGTAAAATTGTTGTCAATCCTTTTGTTGTTGTTGTTTTTTGTAAACTTTTTGTTCTTGTTTTTCCTCAAGAACTTGCTGAACTTCTTGACAACCAAGTTCATGTAAAATATAAGAACACTTCACACTTAACCAAGAGGGGGGGGGTGAATTAGTTAGGCTTGGTAATTTAAAAAATTTATTAAACAAAATCAGAGTTTTTGCCCTTTTGGATCTTTATCATAAACACAACCAAGAACCTTTATCCAAGAATCAACCCAAGAGATGTAATGCTTCAAGAATTAAGTAGTTAATAAGAATTTACATAAAACAATCAAATATGCAGAATTAAACAAACACACAAGAAATTATACTGGTTCACTTCAAACACTATGAAGCTACGTCCAGTTTTCTTCTACTCAACACTAGAGTAGAGTTCCACTATTGCAAATTTTAGTTCTTACAAGATTATTACAAGTCTCTCTTTATCAACCCTAGATAAAGTTCAGAGATCTAACACCCTATTAGATCCGTAGAGACCAAACCCAGTTGAGAACACTACCCAACAACACTTAGAGAAACATTATCTCTAAAATACAAGCAAGAACCCAAAATACAATAGACAAGGCAATATAAGTTTCAATAGAAAGTTACAACACTCAAAGATTAAGGAAAGAAATCACCTGATGATCCAAAGATTGATATGCAAGGAATGAATTTACCAGGTTAATGCAAGCAACAAATTCAGAACATGGTTTTCCTTGATCTTTGAAAAGAAAATCTTGCTTCACTTAATCCTTAAACACCCGTAAGAGTTTTGTGGAAGCAAGAGCTTTGTGAACCCAGAAAAATCACTTAGAGAATGTTTAGAAATCTTTAGAACGCTCAGAATTTGAAATACTCAAGTTAGGAAAACAACTGAGCAATAGTTCTATTTATAATAATTTTTGTAACCGCTTGTAATCGATTAAATGCGCTCCTGTAATTGATTATTTAGCATATGTAATCGATTATATATGCTCCTGTAATCGATTAAAGTGTTCATAAGGATTCTGGGTAACCACAACGAGCAATTTAATCGATTATCTCGATGCGTAATCGATTAAATCTGAAACATGTATAAACATGAATGTACTGTGTAATTGATTACAATAATTGGTAATCGATTATATCCGACAATATAAAAGCATGTTTGAACTACGTAATCGATTACAGTAATTGCTAATTGATTAAGTCAGAGTGATGATATAAACTGTATGAGTAATGTAATCGATTACAGATGAGTGGTAATCGATTAAATAAGTCACTAAGGTAGATTCTAAGTGATCAAAGGCAAAATAATCGATTATTCCGATAGTGTAATCGATTAAACTGTTCTTAAGAATTTTCCAGAAGGCATCAAGAACAAAATAATCGATTCTTTGCTTAATTTAATCAATTAAATCAGTGAAATGCTATTTTTCCAAAACACTGAGCTTATTTCAGGATTCAAAACAATTACTTAATGCCTTTGTGATTTAATCCTAAATGCTTATGAATGGTATGAATGCAGTCACGTGGATCATCAGAAAACTTCCTTCCTTTCACATTTAATCACAAGCTTTTTCTTCAAATCTTCAAACATGTTGAAAGCCCAAAACATTTCCATGTCTTCAATTCTCTTCATGCTTCAAGTAACTCCCCCTCAAATTAACAGTTCATATTGTCCTCTTCACTTGAATCTTCCACTTTTTCTGACTTTGATGATGCAGCTTTTAATGCAATACTTTTATTTTTCTTTTCTGCATCTTCAGCACAAGTTAGTTGAGACATTTCAAGCTCATATTCAAGTAACTTACCAAATAGTGCAATCATGGACATCTTTGATATATCTTTTGATTCCTTGATTACTGTCTCCTTTGGTTGCCAAGGTCTTGTGAGACACTTCAAGATCTTGATGTTTAGTTCTTCAGTATCAAAGATCTTCCCAAGACCCAAAAGATGATTAACTATATGACTGAATCTTGTTTGTAGCTGAGAAATGCTTTCTGTGGTGTTCATCTTGAACATCTCATACTCATGGATCAAGGCATGCTTTCTTGATCTTCTAACTTCTTCAGTTCCTTTATGAGTTATTTCTAGCATCTCCCACATTTTCTTTTGCATTTGTGCATCTCACTGTTCTAAAAAAATTCATCAGAAGAAAGTGCAGAAGTAATCATATTTTTAGCTTTAAAATCATATTGGACAACCTTTTGTTCGGCATCTGTCATCTCATCCCATTCTTTCGGAATCATTTCATTGCCAACAATTTTCTTAGGAATAAAAGGACCCTTTGATATAGCATTTCAAGTACCTGCGTCATTTGATCGAATAAAGATTTTCATTCTATTTTTCCAAAAACTGAAGTGCTCCCCTTCAAACATTGGAGGACAATTGAGAGAAGGCCCTTCTTTGAAGGTAATTTGTGAGGTATTCATTTTTTCTTTTAAAAGAAAAGATAGTGATCTTGAATAACTCTCAAGAACCAGCTCTTGATGCCAATTGAAAATAATAGGATACCCACAATAACCAAGAGGGGGGGTGAATTGGTTAAAACCTTGGTATTTTAAAAACTAAATAAAAAAAGAGTTCAGGATCTTTATCATTTTCAAAACCAAGAAATCAATTTACTCAATCAAATAACTCAGCTTAAGAAATCAATAATTCAAAACAGAACTTGTTGGACAATGGATCTGAATCAAAGAATCAATGATCAATGAACAAGATGAGTGATAGAGAGATAGAATCAAAACACAAGCAATTTATACTGGTTCACTTCACAACTGAAGCTACATCCAGTTTCTTCGAATCAACACTAGATTAGAGTTCAACTATTATAAATTTATGTTCTTACAAGCTTCTAGAAAAACCTCCCCTTTATCAACACTAGATAAAGAATATAAATCTAAAACCCTAATTAGAAATTTAAGGAGCAAGAACCAGAGAATACTACTCTGTTCTTGAGCTAGAGAACCATTCTCTAGAACCAAGCAAGAAGAACCCACTTTACAATAGCCAATTACAACATAAATTTAAAAACAAATTTACACACAAAGATTAAGGAGAGAGACAACCTGATGATCCAATGAATGTTATGCACATGAATTACCAAATCAGGTTGAGAAGCAAACTAAATCAGAACATGTTTTTCCTTAACCTTGAAAAGAATCTTGCTCAAGAATCATTCAAAGACCCATTGATGTTTTGAATGAAGCAAGAAGTAAAAACACTGAGAATATCACTTAGAAATGCTTAAAAGGCTTGTGTATACTCAGAAATACGAAGTGGTCAAGTTCTCTTACAAGTCAAGCCTTCAATCTTATTTATAATAGAATTTGTAACAAACTGTAATCGATTAAACGTGCCTAATAATCGATTAAAATTCTTATGTAATTGATTAAATTATCACTTAATCGATCAAAATGTTAAAGAAGCTTTCTGGGTTTCAGCAACGAGCAAAATAATCGATTAAGACAGAAAGCTATGTTTCACAAAATGAATTGTGTAATCAATTACGAATTTTGGTAATCGATTAAATCAAAAAGCAGGCATTTTCCAAGTGAACTATGTAATCGATTACTGATAATGGTAATCAATTATCACAGCAAGGCTTAAAATAATCTTTTAACTATGTAATGGATTACACTAAGTAAGTAATCGATTAAAACTTTTAACAAAGAAGTTTATTTTCAATCAAAGGTGAAATAATAGATTAATCCAATAGGTAATCGATTAATTTTTTCATAAAGGTTTTTCCAGATTGAACGAAGAACAGAATAATCGATTATATCATTAAGTAATCAATTAAAACAGTAAGAAGAACATTTTTCCAAAACCTTTTAATCATATTCAAATATTAACCAAGAAGATAAAACCTTTGATGATTTAATGAAAACCATTTAAGCTTAATAATGAATGAATGAATGCAATGCAATGCAATGTAAGGATCAATTAGATTTCCTTTCTCTTACACTTGAATCAATTACAAAACTTCAAGGCATTTCAAGCATGTTGAAAACTCAAAACCATTTCTTGAATCAAAGTCTTCCAGTCTTCATGATGCTCCCGTTATATCCAACAATATATGTTATTTCACCTCCTACATAGTAAGAGTTATGTTTATGGGTCTCATGATAGAGTGAGATACACTATATGCGTAAGATTGAAATCAAATCACCGATTTTTTTCATGGACTGAGTGGCAATATAATTACCTTAAAAAAATATAAAAAAATCTCACGCTGTTAGGGTGAGATTGGCGTTGATAGCGTGAGATGGCAGCAGAAGGCCATTTCTCACTGGAAGTTGGAGCCAGTAGCGCCAGATGCACTAGGAGTTGGCGCCAATAGCACCAAAGTGGTGCGAGTAGCACTAGAAGTGCCCTAGGAAGCCAATTTTCTATGGAATGTGGCGCCGTTAGCGTGAGAAACTCAATGGAACCCGATATTCCTGAGCCAGATAAATTAAGGCCTACAACATGTGCCTGATCAAGTGCACATGTTAGTCCATTCCAGCTACAAATATCGGGTAGCCACTATAAAAGGTCGTTCACACGATTTTTGGGGGCCAAAACCCTCTTTCTTCTTCCTCTGGCCCTGTTCCGCCATTGTTGAGCTTGGGAAGCTCCATAACACTCATTCTTTGACCAAAACACTTGCCTTTCAACATGAAACTTATAGGGAATCACCCTATGAGCTAGAATCCTTCATCACTTTTCCCTAAAACCTTCAAACGTAGAGATCGCATTCTCTAGGAAACTTCACAAATCTTGAGTTTGGCGGGGAAAGGAGGCGATTCACGGGTACCCAAGCTTAGAAAGGTTGTCCATTAGCCTTTCTTGTCGTTTTATAGGTAAGAAACTCAAGTTTTACAGATCGATTTGTGAATTTGTTCTTGAGGTGAATAGTGACCCTTTTGAGTTAGAACTAGAATTAGGCTTGCGTCCTTTAGAAAAGTATGCTTAGAGGTTGTTGTGATGAAGGATTAGCTTTGAAATGTTGATTTTATGGACTTTGGTATTTAGCTCTGAGAAATGCATGTGTAGGAAGAATGTTGGTTAAATTGGTGATTGTAGCACATGCATGAGCCTTAATGCTTGTATTCTATGTGCTCAAGAGGATATATAAATGGTGAAATTATGTTAAAGTAACCATTTAAGCCACGTTGTTAATCGTTGAGTTTTGGCCTATATAGTGTGGAATCCTTTGAATTGGTTGATGCAGAGTCTTTGAGAGACTCTAGTGCTTTGGTTAGGCCGAGATAGATCCTACTGAGGGTCTGTGAGTTGTCTATTGAATTGGTTAGTTCGGATAACCTTAAGATAGAGGACAAAGAAGTTTAAATGGGAAGGATGATGTTTCTTTTCATTTTAACGGTTGAGAACCGTTGTTTTGTACTTAATGCCTTGTAAGGTTGGGTTGATTATTGATTGTGCCTGTGTGCCTCTATATAGGATGTGACACCGAGGGTGTCGGTGGCATAGACCACCGTTCTGGGGTTGAACTGCAGAGCGTTGCTTTGCCAGGTAAGTTCTTCGCTCTTGGAGAATGTTTCCCACTGCCTGTGTTCCACCATACTCCGAGGGAGTGATGGTTGCATACATGATGCATGTGCATTGAATTGGTTGTTACAGTTTTCTCATGATAATATGTATGCATGATTCTATGCTTTGTGTGGATGATTATCTGTTGAATAGATCTTCTGGCCAGTTAGATAGATATGGACCTCCCTAGGAGTAGAGCACAACTCCTAGTTTGGTTTGCTCATGTAAAGGGTGTTGATGATCCCTTAAGACCAAGAGATAGGTGGTCTCGTCGCGGTTGAAGCCTATTCTCAGAGGTGCCATATACGTGCATCCATGTGTAAAGGGGTAGCTCCCGATGGGATGACACGGGTGTGAGTTCCAACCTCACACTGGGGACTGAGAGTCCCAGATGCTGATGATGATGCATCTTGTGGCGGGCGTAGTACTGCAGATATACATTAGAGCTAGATGATGGCTATGTATTGTTGTGAGGGTCAGGTGGCCGATGATTATGATGCCTTTGATGTTGTGTATCATGGAAGTGATCCAGGGGGGAGGAGAAGCCTCCAGAGCTCTGAGCTTACTGAGATTGTATCTCACCCCGTGTGGGGATTATATTTTGCAGATGATTCATCTGGCAGAGATGATAGGTCTTAGGGCGGGAGGCCCCAGTAGAGACAGACCCTGTGCACCTACTTGGCAGTGTGAGGAGAGCGTTGTGGCCCACTCTTTTATTTTGATGTATTTTGTACCCTGCGAGGGAAGATGTGTGTGTACACATATGATGGACTCTGTTTATGTTTATGTTGTATAGACTCTTCATGTTTTTTTATGCCCTCGTGTGAGGATGTGATCTATGAGATCATGGCAATGGATGCCTATTCTTTTGTATCGCCACAGTGGTGGTTGAGATGATGTATATATGTTATACCATATTGAGATATGTGGTTTCTTTTTCTCCTGATATATCTGTATAGATATTGTTGATTTATCTGTCATTCCTTATGTTATTTGGATCGATGAGGCTGGCTATAGTGTTTTGGTATTTGTTATTTAATGAAGTTTCGTACCATACATAATGAATCAAGAAATATGGTTTTGTAATCGCTTCCGTGGTTGTTAATTAAATTAGTTACCGCGCATATCTAATTAAGTAATTATTAATACACCGGATGCATAGGGATGTTACAGGCAACGATAAATTGCTAGATGTCAATCACTATCTATAATATTATAAGATAATATTATTGTCAGTCTAGTGGAAGCCTACAAGATCACATGCCTAAAGTAATCAATTGGAACCAAATGAATAAATTAAATATGACATAATTTAGTTCATAGTTAATTTATAAAATATGATTTAATTAAATAATAATATATTTAATTAAATAAGAGACAATATGATGAGATAATTAATTAGATATGATTTCATTAATTATATATATATATATATATACCTTACAAGATAATTATTTGTATCAAATAATATTTGATAAAGGTAAGATTTAATTGAGATTTGGATAAAATCACTCTCCTATATATATAAGAAGAATGAAACTCACGCACTACATGAAATTTCTTATTCATTATTGAGAGAGAGAAAACCGTGTCACACCAAATCCCTATGTATCTACTGTCAACTAGCACCTAGACTCCACTCCGATTGTTGCTCGTGTGGACTGAGTAGAGGCATCATACTTTTGAAGTTTGGTGATCCAAGAACAACATCTTGTTTTCTGAAAGCATGCCAAAAAGGTAACATTTAAACCCTCTACTCCTTTGTGACCTTTCACTCACACCTTGCCTCTCTCCACCAACCCTCACACTATTGAAGTCTCCCAAAAACACCATTTAGAGTTGTTAGATAATGTTTTGCAAGCCTCCAAATCCCTCCACAATCTTCTCTTCCCCTCCAAATCACATGGCAAATAAACATTAACCAAAGTAACTTGACAATTCTCCTCCCTCCACACACTACAAAAAAATCAGTATTTCTGACAGAATATTTTCCGTGAGAAATATTTCGTCGGAAATGTTTGAATTATATATAACACTCTTTATTTTGCATTTATAAACTCTTTACTTTGCATTTATTCGATTGGGCATGCTTTTCACTTTTATTGATATTTTTTATACTTTCTAAAAAATAATAAATTTATTTAAAAATGTAAAATGATTTTCTAAATTAAATATTTTAAAATAATTTCAATTTTTTTTTATAAAATCACTTTAAATGAATTCCTTCACATTAGGGACGAATTCAGAAATAGATAAGTGAATGACTGACAAGTAAATAAAAGTTTTTTCCATCATGTGCCAAGAAGTAAAAAATAAAAAATATTAGAGAAAAATATTTCATATATAATGATTGATTAAAATCCAATAAGGCCTAATATGACTTTAGAGTAATATATGTATTAATGATTGATTGAAACCCAGTAAGACTCAATATGACTTTAGTGTAACATATACACTAACCAAAACTTAACAATTAATTAAAAGTTACTAGTGTGTGTTCTCGTGTGATGCACAGGTTGATAAATTAATAATTTTTTTCATTTTATAAAAATTAATTTAAGATTAAATATATTTTAAGAAAATAGTAAAATTAATATGTGTATTATACTATCATTTTTTTAAGATACCACTTTTATTTTGAGATATAACTATCACTTGATTATGTAAAAGAGTAAATGTCAAGTTTTTTTTTTTTAATTTCATATATTTCCTTTTAAGCTCCTTTTTTATTTATCTTGTATAAAAATAATGATTAAATATTATGTTGATAAAGTTATAAAATAATTTAAGAAAAAATAATAAAGTTAATTGAGTTATAATTAAGTTAGGAAAAAATAATAAAAATAGTTAAATTATAATTTTTGATTAGGGGATCGAAATAGTCTTAGATTTTGTCTAGTCCAACTTTTTTGGGCTTAAAAGTTACTTATAAGGTAAAGTAAAAAATTAGAACTTAAAAAATTAAGTAGAAATTGTTACCAAATGGCGGACGCAATCTGAATGTGGAATAAGAGAAAAAATATTACCAATAAAATAATCTCACTCTCCATTAGTCTCTTTTGTTAGGAATGAATAATCTATATGAAGAGATTAAAAATCTATTTAAAAATTATTTAGAGATAAAATATTTTGTTAATATTTTATATTTTAAGAGAAAATATTATAATATTTTTGTGTCTTTTCAAGGAAAAATAGTCCGTTAACCGATAATGTAAATAGACTTTATATTTTTAATAGAAAATACTTTGTTTACCAACAATGTGATAGAGATTTTAAATCCTTAAGAGAAAATAGTCTATTAATCAACAATATAAAGAAGTTTTATATTTTTAAAGAAAATAGTTCATTAACCGACAAAAGATTTAAATTATCATTTAACCATATAACATCATAATAAAAGAATTTGTATGTCTATTAAGAAAAGAAAAAGAAAACAAAACGCTTCTATTTTAATGTTAGTTTTATAATAACCAATTTTTTTTTTAAAAAAAATATTTGGGTGATTGAATCTTTTATCCATATTTTCACTTAGTTAGAGGCATATTTTGACAAAAATAGTTTATCAATTGGGGATTTTTCAAGGGATTCCTTAATCAATTTCGAACATTTTGATATATTATGAGTCTTAAACGAATATTTCTATCAAAAGTTATTATCGTTTTTAAGTATCTTAATCACCATAAAATTTGAATTACTTTTAAAAAATATGTTCTACTTATAACTTTATAATTTTATAACTTTTTTATTTTTCTAAAATAGTTTCAAAATATAATAATAATAATTCACACCTTCAATTTAAATGTTAATGTAATTCGTTTTTTATGTATATTAATTAATTAAATTTTACAAAATCTAATAGGTAAGGCGCACCCAACACTCCTCACTCACTCGACACTGCGGCACACACACAAAACTTAAAGCGCGTATCACTCCCTTTCTCAGTCACTCACTTGGCAAAAGAGAAGCAACGAGGGTATGCACAGTGGGTGCTTCATCGTTTGCATTGCGCTGGGACGCAAAACCCTTGTTGCAATTAGCACCAGGCGTAGTCACACACCTCACAGACACCATTGCAATCAGGTTTGTGTTTCTTTTGTTTGGCTCTCTTATTGAACTTTGCTTCTTTTTTTTGTTGTTGGGGAAAATACCTCTCTAAATGCAGGTTGTTATTGTTGTTTTTGTTAGAGTCTTGACATTTTGAATTTTGATTCATATTTCATTTGGATGCTGGAAGCTGAATCTAATTTTGAGGGGTTAGTAAACTGAATTGTTGGGGTCTTGGGATATTTGTGTGTTTGTTAGTATGAAATTGGCACTTTCTAATTTCAGTCATTGCAGTTTTTTTTAATGAATTATTTCTCAGGAACCTCAACGAGGATCTTGCTCACATTGCTTGCCCCAAACATCTTGTGCACCTTTTTTTTCTAAAAGAAGAAACACTAGGGTGTGAGAGGATCTTGAATTTTTCCTATAAAAATTGTGAGAGGATACCTGAATCTAAATGGCTTTCTCCATAAGGCATATAGTATTGCACTGATGACAATAAGTAACCTTATCCGTCTTTCAAACTTTTTCTTCTTGTATTCTCATAATAGCATTTGATTTAAAACCAATAAGAAATTTGACTTAAACTAGTTAGAAAGCAACATTAAAATCTTTTGGTGTTTTAATTTCTGTCTTCCACATTTGCTGTTCTGCAACAGTGGTAATTTGATTTTACAGGTTAAAAATGTCATGATTGACCTTCTGTGTGTTGTCGTCTCTTTTGAATATAGTGGAAGTGGAAACACCAGCAAGCTTCCTATGGTTACTAGTATAATTGAATTCACCTTAACTTGTTTCAGCATTGGAATCAATATAAGAAAATTTTTGCTGAATTTAATCTCGTTTCCTTCCCTTTTGTGTTCATTGAATCCTGCAAGGCAGCTGCATTTATTCTTTATTTTATATAATCTACTAGCCATGGGTCATTTAACCCAAGCATTACAATTTGGCCTTCCTGTTCATTCTACTCTATGAACTGAATATTGTAATGTTATCGAGTTTACTGTTGAAACTTAAACACATTGATTTTAAACATGCATACTTTTAGATAGTATTGTTCAAATTTATTTCTCATCAATCTTTGTAAACTTTTTTCAGTGATCATACTTTTACGTTGTGGAGTATGGATGGTCTCTCAGACAATATGACAGTGCCAATTAATTTAAAAGCAAAAGTTGTTGTGCAGCTCATGATAAAGATATAAATTATGTAGCTGTTGCTCCAAATGATAGTTTAGTATGTAGTGGTTCTCAGGTTGGTAACTATATCTGACTTGCAGCTTTCTTTGGGCTTTTAAATCAAGTAATCTAATTATTTGCATAAAAGAGGACTGCCACCTTAGTTATATGTTTCTTGTTTTCTTCTGACTTTCGAGTGAAGAAAGAAAAGCCACTAGATACTTAACTGGCCTTCCTTCCTTAACATTTCGTTTTATTTTTGGAAAATTAGTGCTTTCATGGATTTGTCTGCCACTGGCAGGCTTATCCAACAGGGAAAGCTCCAATAGTCCTTATTGGGATCTATGTTATCAATAGCGGGCGTCGCGCACGCGATCTCAGCGGAGCGAACATGTGCCGCTACATTGGGTAGAGTAGCGGTGCATTTTACTGTTGTGGCTGTTGCGCCCGCGACATGAGGGTAGCGGAGCGCGCGCGATTCTCTGTGCGAGGCTATGACGCGCACTTTGCTTGTCTTCTCTTCTGCCTTCTCGCTCCTTCACGACTGCTACTCTGCTAGTGGCTCACCTCGTTCACCGTTGTCAGCCCCTCCTTCAAGCTCACTTCTCCGACCGCCATTGATAGTTGTTCCCATTCATTCGCGTCTTTGCTGGTTTCTACCGCCATTCGCGTCTCCTTCTCACCGTCTTTCGCATTGCCGGTGTGTCTTCTTCTCAGCTGGTGTTGTGTCTCCTTCTCTTCTCACCGTCGCTGTCTCCTTGGCTCCACAGATTTCAACTTCAAAACACATCAGGATGACCCGACCCATGGTGTTTTTGTGAGGCCCAATTCATGGCATGGGTTATATATGTTTTAATGTAATTTAGTTTTCGAGAGAGAAAAATATTATAAATTTTTCAGTACAAGAACATATTTGTACAAGAGTAATTTGTTTTAATGTAATTTACTTTTTATAATTTATAAATTGTAAATAATAATCCATAAGTCCATAAGTGGTCGATGCTCTTTTTTAATTACTTAGTTTTTTTAGGTTTTTTCTTTTTAGGTTTTTTTATAAAAAAAAATAAAGCATTTATGTAGAGTGAACCTTGTGAGGTATGTCACATGAATTTTTAGTTATATTTCTCTTTTTCAGCTTATATATTTATATTATAAATTTTTTAATACATATATAAAAATATTAGAATAGTGGTCATCCCGCTATCCCAGTTTTGAGGGCGGCCGCTCCGCTAATTGATAACTATATATATATATATATATATATATATATATATTAAAAAAGAGTACAAAAAGAGGATGAAGACCCCAGTGGTACCATTCCCGTATAGGCACATGAGTAAAATGCCCGAGAGAAACAGGAACTTGTCCATCCTCTTCCTTTCATTATTGGTGAAAGTGAAATTTGTCATGTAAAAAGAAGATAGCTTAGATAAAGTTTACAATAGAAAATATTGCTGCTAAAATGAAAAAGTTTAATTTCACATCCCAAAATAATTAACTCACCAGAATTTACAGCGATTAACCTGGTCAATACAGTTACCAACCCAAATTCTGTGGTAATGACTCAAATCAAGATTATGGCAAGTGTCTACTTCAATTGTAACACGAAGTATACTTATATAATAATTATTAACGAGTCAGTGTTCTCAATCACACATGATAATAAAGATAAGAAACAAAATGAATTGAGCGAGCAAAATGTACACATTATCTGTTCATACCTGCCATGTTGGAATTCACAATTATTTCTCCCTTATAAGAACATGGCTTAAAACTTGTCTCAACTTTTCCATCATCACAATTGATGGATGGCTTGGGATAAAATTTGCACCAAGGAAACATAAAATGAAAATCTCTATTGGATTTAACTCTTTATATCATACTCTATAATATATTAACTATATGGTAGGAAAATAAATTTATTATCCCAATCATAGTTATCAATCCTGGATAGCGGAGCGGAGCGGCCGCCCTCAAAACTGGGATAATGGGATGACCGCTATTCTAATGTTTTTATATATGTATTAAAAAATTTATAATATAAATATATAAGCCGAAAAAGAGAAATATAACTAAAATGCATGTGACATACTTCACAAGGTTCAGTGTACATAAATGGTTTTTTTTTTTTATAAAAAAAAACTAAAAAGAAAAAACCTAAAAAAACTAAGCAATTAAAAAGAGCACATACCACTTACGGACTTATGGATTATTATTTACAATTTATAAATTAGAAAGAGTAAATTACATTAAAACAAATTACGGTTGCACAAATATGTTCTTGTACTGAAAATTTTATAATATTTCTCTCTCTCAAAAACTAAATTACATTAAAACATATAACCCATGCCATGAATTGGGCCTCATAAAAAACACAATGGGTTGGGTCATCCTGATGTGTTTTGAAGTTGAAATGTTGGAAACCCACGGAGCCAAGGAGACAGCAGCGGTGAGAAGAGAAGGAGACACAATGGCAGCTAAGAAGAAGACGCACCGACAACACGAACGATGGCAGAAACCAGCAAAGACGTGAACGAATGGGAACAGCTATCAATGGTCGTCGGAGAAGCGAGCTTGAAGGAAGGGCTGACGACGGTGAACGAGGTGAGCCACTAGCAGAGTAGCAATCGTGAAGGAGCGAGAAGGGAGAAAAGAAGACAAGCAAAGTGCGCGTCATAGCCTTGCACAGAGAATCGTGGACGCGTCACAGTGATCGTGTGCGCTCCGCTACCCCCTATCACGGGCGCAACAGCCGCAACAGTAAAACACACCGTTACTCTACCCATTGTAGCGGCAGATGTCCACTCCGCTCCGTTACGCCGGGATCGCGGGCGCGACACTCACTATTGATAACATATATATATATATATATATAATTGAATTAGTTTTTCAAAATAAAGTAAACAACTTTTATATAGTTAACTAATTATAAATTTTCTGCAAGGCACAAAGTTTCTCATGGAACCCTATCAGAGGCTTTTTCTAAATCATTTAAACCATGTGCAGGGAGTTTTGTTTCCTTTTATTTTCATCAAAGCCCACACTAGAACTAGATACATAGGCTTTATGGTTAATTAATTCTCTATTATGTAAGTCTCTTGCCTTAGTCTTCTCTCTATTATTCTTTTGTTACTATTCCTTGTTGCTTTCCAAAACTTTTAAGTGTCTACATTGAGGTCCTTCAATTCATGGAGTGCTTCTAGAACTTCATGCTCTTTGATTAGTCCTATATCACATAATGCCAAAATCATTAGAGTTTAGCTCATAAATGATGGACCCTAATTAATCATTTTCTTAAAGCAAATACTATGATTTAATTAAAATAATTGTGTTCCTTTTATTGTATTGCAGCCTCCTTGTTTGAATTGAGATGATGAATATCACTTGATGCAATATCTTGTATAATTTTTTTTAATCAAGTATTTAGGTATATTGGTTGCATACTTTTATTTTTCTCAAAATTATAACTATTTAAGAACAGCTTTTGTTTGTAGATAAGGAAGTTTTGAGACTACACACCAAAGTTGACCTCATGGTAACTCTTGGTGGAGATGGCACTGTCCTATATTTTAAAAGTAATGATTTTGGTGTTCGTATTTTTTCAAACTTTAGGAGAATTTTTGTCCAACTTTATGAGGTGTAGAGTTGATTGAAGAACATATGTCAACCTGAGTTCTTGGATTCAGTGTAAATAGGTAATGTCAATTGAGTTATTAAAACTTTTATTTCTTTGTTCCAAATCTTGATTTGTTGGGCATGTTTTTATCCTAATATGATTATCCTAAATCTTGATTTGATGGAGAACATGTCATTTTTTTTGTCTTAACTCTCCAATTCATCAGGAGAAAGGGACCTTGACTAATCTAGAGTTGGGCGTGCTTTCTTTCTCTTTTTCTTTTTATTTTATTTTTGGAAGACAACGGAGCTTATGTTTGAGAAGTACAAAAGCACTTGCATTGTTTTTGGCAAAAAATGTTGTTAGCAATGTTGTCAAGATCGCGAGTATGATCGTATACTCATGCGATCTTGCGATTTTTAGAGGGGTCATCGATCTTACTCGGAGGGAGGATTGCTGGAACTGTGGATTGTTGGGGGATTGCGAGTTTGCTCGCCAGGTGGACAGATCAACGATCCGTTTCGATCCCAGTTGGGTTCGTTTTCAGCCTCGTTCTCGCGAGAGTTTTGAGAGGAGGTGTCGTTGTTTTGGAGCTCTTCGGAGAGGGCGACGGCGAGAGGCTGGCGGAGCTTCTCAAGCTTGTCGATGAGGGCGAGGACTGAAGTTTTGGAGCGGAGAACCTCTTCTTGCTCCTTGTTCAGAGGCTTGCCCTAGGTGACGGCGTCTTCCATGGCGAGGATGCGGTTCAGCTTCTTGCGGAGGGCGCGGAGGCGCTTGTTGATTAGGCTCATCACGGGGTAGTCGGTGGCGGCGACGATGTCGTTGTTGCTTGCGGTGGCCGCATTTGCAACCAAGCACCCGCTGATTATTTTCTTCTCGCATCCGTAGTCGTAGAGTCAAAGAGACAATAGTGAAGAGGAAGATACAATAGTGAAGAGGAAGATAGGCACGTGACTAATAACTTTTATTATGCAGAGTTAGATTTAAAAGAAACTCTCATCTTTATTGGGCAATGCGATGCAAACATTTTTATGTTTTGGTTTGTTGGGCCTCAATTTGAGTCCACTTTAGCTTCCATTTTTTTTTGTTTAAGCATAACATATAATGTAATAAACAAAATAATATTAATAAAAAATTTCATAGCAGTGGCCATAACGCTATGCTACTATTTTTTTTTTTTGTACCTCTGTTTTATACTTTTATTATATAAATTATATTCATATATTTGTTTTTTCTTCTAGTCTATTTATTATTTATTTATAGTTTTTGTATATGTTATTTTTTATGTATATGCATGTGTATAAATTTTACATATACACGTAACTCTTATGATCCGAGTTACGATCTTTTACCCCCCCTTCCGATCCTTTTACAATCCTCGAGTTTGACAACATTGGTTGTTAGTCCTTGACTGACCTATACCTCTAAAAATAATATATGTTATGGAGTAGCCCGTCCTCTTGACTTCCACACTATTGACCTAAGATTAGATACCAGAGCTTATGGTGGATCTCATGAAGCTTTTCTAGAGGATGTCTGCGAGGTCTATCTTCCAAAACTTCAAATTGCTTGACCAGTCTTCTATGTTGTTTTTTCTTTAGATTACTACTCCCTTTTAGGCTCACCTTTCTCTACTTTTATGGTATTGTTTCTCTTTATAAAGATTATTGTGAATACTTCTTTTATGCTTGCTTCTGAACCATTTTAGTCTCTGGCTCAATGAACACATAATTGATTTCCTCATGTTCTCCTTCAAATACTAGTCTCTAATATGTTTTCTATTAGATGCCAAGTCATTCTTATTTTTGACTTGTGGAGGGCACAAATTTTAGATTTGATGTTACAACTGTGGAACAATGCCCGTGTTTCTTTTGGGGATCAACCTGATTTAGTTGAATTGGCTGAAAAATAGACCCAAAACTTTGAATCATTATACAATGAGGAGGTTGGTAGCTTGTTTGTGTCTACATCAATACACATACTCTTGTGATTTTAGTAATTAATTGAACTTATAAAATTTCTTTCTTTGTTACAGGTTGTCACCTATGTCCAAAGATTTGTGGAATATGCTAAATCGGAATGCTTAAGTGCAAAAATGAGAAAGGAAGTTGGTGATTTTATTGAGTCAACAAATGAGATTCTGAAGGCCCCTTGGGATGAGGGAGTATGCAAAGTATGTGCATTGATAGGGATGATGATAGTGTTCTACTATGTGATACTTGTGATACTGAGTATCATACCTGTTGCTTGAGTCCTCCACTTATGAGGATTCCTAAGGAAACTGGTACTTTTCTTGTTTTGTTGGTAAATATGCAACTCAAAATGTTACAGAACGTACACAGGTTATTGGCAAACGACAAGGTAAAAAATTCCAGGGAGAAATCAATTCTCTTTACTTAGAATCTCTAACCCATTTATATACTATAATTGAAGAAAATAATACTAGGAGTACAGCGTGGGCGAGGTTTGTTTATGCACACCTACTTATGCTACCTTTTCATTTTCTTAACATAGCTAATCCGTACAAACCTTCTTGGTAGAATGGAATTATTGTCTTATTTTTTGCACTTGATATTTGTTGTATCATTATGGAAAGAGTTTTTGTCGATAATTGGATAATGCTGGTATGTGCCTCTCACTTGATATGCTCCCTCTATGTATGTGTAAGCATTGTAGTTTACTATGCATGAACACTTGTGAAATTTATGAATGAGATTACTTTTACAGTATGTTTGGATGAAGCATTTTAAATGGGAAAGTAATTTAAACAAGAATTTAAATTTCTTTAAGATAAAATTTAATGTTTGGATATTTTATTTGAAAGTTTTTAAAATTCAAAAAATTTTAAATAGAAATTTTATTTAACTAAAATTGAGTAATTGTAATTCCTCACTCAAAGTAGAGAATTTGAAAATTCTCCTCAGACTCTCTCGCTCTCACTCTCACTCGTTCCTTTTTGATATTCCTCTGGTGCTCTTCCTCTCTAAGCTCATTCCTTTCTCTCGCACTCATTCCTCTCTCTACCAAATTGCGCATCCTCATTCTCGTCGAGATAATATTTCATTCACTCCTCGTTCTTGTTTTCTTCGTTTTCATTTTTGTTCTTTCTCATTCTCACGATTCCTAAGTTGTTTTCATTTTTGTTCTCATTCTCTCTTTTTTCATTCAGAATACGTTCTCTCTCTGTTCAGACTTCGCTTTCTCTCTCACGATGGTTCATAACAGGTTCGTCACTAGTCTCGCGATCTAGGTTTTGTTCTTTGTTTCATCAATTTGTGTTTCGAGTTTGAATTGACAATTTGTGTTTTCAGTTTTGTATGTAACTTGTTTGTCTTGACTAAAGTTATTTTCTTCTAGCTCCTCAAACCCCTTTTATCAGCCATTTCTACTTTAAAATAGAAACCCTTTTTATCGAGCTCATAACTACTGAGGCTGACTTAAATTTTTATTATACTTTTTATTATGATTTTTGAGTGTTGAAGATTACTAAAGAAGAGTTTTCATTTGGATCTTGGATCTATCTAATGTTTTTGGGAATGATGATTAATGCAGGTGGTGATTGAGCTATTTCTTGGATTGCTGCTCTGCTTTTGGACTGCACTCGCTGCATCAGGGAAGTTTCTATCCATACACCTTCACTTTGAGGAGAACTAGTAACTAACTTAATGCTAGGATGTTGTAACTTGTAACTGTAATGAGATGAATATGAACTGAGGAAACTAATATTGAATTAGCATCTTGTAGCCATATATCCCTGTATCCTTTTGGTGTGTTCAATTTAAATATTCATCATCACTATATATCCCTGTATGCTCCCTAGCTTGTAGCTAGTTTGTTTCTCTTCCAAAAGTTAGAATATAGTGGTGTATATATGTATAATTTTCATATAAAGCAATAGGTGATTTTATATGAAGTTTAACCAAAAAAAAAAATTGAAATGATGGAGACACTTGCATATGGTTATAACTAACTTGCAATAATATACCCAACAATATAAAACTGACTGACTAGAAATAAAAGTAATTGTATTATTTTAGAATTTAATGTATATGTTCTCTTTATTTTACTAAGGTATTTACTGTGAATTAATTAATACTTAGTAATTGTATTTAGTGAGAAAGAATTATTACAAAGTGAGTATGAAAAGTAGGAATAAGTAACCAAAGGCAGTAGGGTCCTTGTAAAACAACGCCCCGTATAGTGTGATTTCTATTCCTTAAAACAACGCCCTGTATACTATGCATTGCAGTCCTCAATTAGATTCTACTAAAATTACTTCACTTTGTCTCCATTTGAGTTTATCATATGACTTCTTTTGCATGGAAGACCATATCATTATGGCATCGTGGAGCTAGCTAACGTAAAAAATGGATTTTTTTTAATATAGGATTAAATTATGTGGTTTGTCCTAGTGTCAATATATTGGCCTTGTGGAAATGCATTGTCTGCAATTAGTTTCCTTTTAGTTTTAGCTCTCACTTACATGAACTATAGGGGCTTAAACATAGTGGGTTGGGCTGCAATATTGTTGGGAATCTTTTCATTACTTCCTTTCATGGTTATAGGAATTATAGCAATTCCTAGAATAAAACCAACTAGGTGGATCATGGTGGATTTGAACAAAGTGAACTGGGGTTTGTACTTGAACACTCTCTTCTAAAATTTGAACTATTGGGACTCAATTAGTACCCTTTCAGGAGTGGATAAGCTTGGTAATACCCTCCCAAGATCTCTTTTCTATGTTGTTATGTTGGTTGTTTTGGGGTACTTTTTACCTCTTCTGGTGGGAACTGGATCTGTGCCAGTTAACCGTGAGATAATATATGATGGTTACTTCTCAAGATAGAGCTTTCAAGAGATATTGGTGCTGAGAACTTTTTGTACTGTTTTGGGATGCTTATGGAGTATGTGGCATTTGTTAAGTTAAGGAGGAAATTTACATATGTTGAGAAGCTTTATGATGTGTGTGCTTCCTTCACTACTGATATTCTGAAATGGAGAAACTAACAAATCATGTTTTATCATATTCATGTATAACCATGATATAATGGGTAAATAAGCTAGTAAATAAGGAAATGATATATAGAGCTGATTGAACAATGTAGCAGTGCCCACTTTCAACTTTAAGATATATAGAGGTGATTGAACTTGCACTTAAAATGATGATATGACAAAGTAGCTGATCTTATCTTTGTGCATCTACTTTATTTGTGGGATCAGGGGGTTAGCAATTTGATGATAAGCTTATATAAAAGCAACTTTGTCATATGATACATGAAGGTAGTGAAAATTTTCCAGAATGAGTCAAATTGTGTAACAATTTTGGAAACACACACACACAAGGTTGTCAGAATCGCAATTCTAAGTAGACTCATGGAGGTCTCGTAGAATCAAATCGTAGAAACATAAGAGTCTACTTTAGACAAAAAAAATTACCTAAATACAAAAAAAATGAACCAGGAGGTGTATAGTAAGCAAAAAATGGGTGTAGGAAGCAATTTTTTTGGGATCTGGCCCACCTACAAAAAAAATTAATTCTCCCCTTATAAATTATTCTCTTCCGCTACTTTCTCCCCTTCTTCCGTTAGCAGTTGCTACGCTGCATTGCATTTGTTAGCAATTACTATTTTACGATTCCTTCGTGCAGTTCATCTTTTTCTTTAATTTCCATCCATGGCTTCTTCTTTCTTCTGCTGCATCATCAATTTCTCCCCTTCTTTTTTTTAATTCTTCTTCCGTCCATACACAAGTTTGTTTCGCATAATCCCGGAATCGCCAAATCGCAACCAGACTCGCAATTCTATGCCGATTCCATGCCGAGTCCACCGATTCTGCTTAGAAAATGATTCTACATGTGATTTATCTCGCGAAGGCTGAGTAGAATCGTAAAATTGGACGATTCTACAATTTAAATCGTGATTTTGATAACCACACACACATATATAAAGCAAAAGGCAAAAGAAATCTAAAACTGAATGAAGTTCACTTTAACGTGTCAATTAATGGTGCCTCTCGTTTAAAAAAAAATAGACATGAGTATATCTTTTCAAAAGCTGGAATCTTAATTGTTATTGGGATATTAAATTTAAATGTGATTATGTATATTCAAAACAATTGTAGAAGCTCATCAGTTAAAAATATTAATGAAAAGAAATATTATACCCTGGCAATTCTCTTTTCAGAAATACTATTTTTTTTAAAGAGACTCAAACTATATTTTTTTTTATGGATGTTGAAAGAAGCTACGGAAGCTAGATTTGACATCTTTTCTTCTTTTTCCTCCAAGCCTATAATTATATTCAACCCAATCTGCATTGGACCAAGGGTGCAAAGACATTTTCCTGATCTTCTGTTGTGCCTAGAAAGCAGGTAGTGTAATTTGTTTTACACAAGCTAGTTAGGTAAGACATGTCTTACCAAAAGTTTGAGTCTAATTTTACATGATTGAGTTACTCTACTTAGACTGATAAACTGACAAAACATAAGCTATACAGGTAAATGTTGGCATATTCACCGTGCATTTTTTGGGTTATTTGAAAAGTAATGGTTTGATTATTATAGGATAAATAAGCTCATATATCTTCTCATATATCTTGAATATAAGTCCCTATATTTTTTTCTTATGGTTAATTAAGTGTCTAGGTTTTGAAAACTCTATACCAATCATTACTAATACAATGATTTTTTGTTGATGTGCAGGGATAGATCGTGAGAATGTCTTTTGGCTTATGTAGGGACTACTTTTTTTTTAATTAATCTTTTCAAACTATTTTGATGTCTTAGGTTGTATGTTGAAATCATTAATATTCAAACTATTCTCATTTTTATATTTTTAATGACACTAATTGTAACGCCTCTCTTTACCCTCTCGTGCTTGGTTTATTTTAGATAAAATATTGTGTTCGCTTTGTATTAGAAACAAATTAGTTATAAATTTTTCACGAAAATTCCTTTTCTTGTTGCTTGCAAGTTTTGTGTAATTTATTTGTAACAACTGCGACTTTCCCTTACCACGATCCATATAATTATATACAAATGAAATTA
>PYAF01002384.1:120595-136004 GCA_007407185.1 Glycine tomentella
CCCTTCTTGTGGCTCATCATAACCTTTCTCTACCATCTCCCACACATCTTGTGATCCAAGGAGGGCCTTCATCTTAATGCTCCAATTATCATAGTTGCTCTTGGTGAGCATAGGGACTTGGAAAGGAACCATGTTGCTACTTGCCATCTCTCTAAGAAGAAAGGATCTTAAGGCTCTTGATACCACTTTGTTGGAAGAGAATTGCTATTAATATTTGGAGGGAGGCTTTTAGGCTAAAGGATTTCTGGAAGAGTAGAAAGATTTTGGAGAAGAGAGATTTTATTACTTGAACTTGATTTTTTTGGCTTGATACAAATGAGCAAATCCTACACCTATTTATACTTGGCCAACTTCTTATCCAATGGACAAGATTTCTTCAACACAATTTTGATCTAATGGCTATAATTTAACTTCTACACAATTCCACCTAAATATCTATCTTCTACACACTTCCATACTTATCCATATCATTCTACTATTAAAGATATTTCTAGAACACATTTCTAGAACATGGGCCAAATGGGCTCACACTCTAGAAAATAGGCTCATTGGGCATATAATTCTAAGAATTTTCTTAAGCCCAAATAATTATTACAAATCAAGTTTATTTTATTTTCAACACCCTCTCCCTGCAAGATCCGGTGGTGGTTCTGATTGTGCAGTAGAGTTTGGTTTAGTGATTTGGTTATTACATTAAAAAAAGAAAATAAAAAAATAATTTAAAATGATTTTATTTAATTTATATATTTTTCTCCCGATTAAAAATTTATTATTGCCGATAAAATAGGGGTACACGGGTGAGCCATAAAATTTGAACTTCAAGTTAGAATCGAACTTTTGGCATCGTATTACTTCTGTACTTGTCAACACTGGATTCAAAATCACTTTCCACCGTATTCTCTTCTTTCTCAGTCATGGCGCAAACAAGGAAGTTCAGAGCTGTCAGACAGCGCCATTGGGGCTCATGGGTATCGGAAATTCGCCACCGTAATATAAGCTCTTCCAAACCTTTTTTTTTAATGTTTTTTTCTTATTCGTAAAAATTGAGTACATTACCATGAGATTCACAACATTCACATACATACTTTCTTCAAACATTCACATAGTGAGTTAGATTTCTTGTCATATTCTGATTTGTTTGGCTCGTGTTTTAGTGTAAACATCAAACACCATCGATCATGTAATCTGAATATATGTTTAGTAGCTAATTACTACTATCTTTTAATAATTGTCTTTATTATTAGCGTTCACAAATTAACACTCTTTTTTGTCTTTTTCACTGTCATTGATTTTCAAATTAAATTCCCACTTTACTACTTTAGTCTTTGGTATTGTACTTACCGTTCACGGACATCTTAATTTTACAAAATTCTCATTTTGTCGGTACTTTTTTTACAAATAAAAAGTATATATACTATACTAGAGACCAAGAGAGTAAGAAGCTAACATTTCTCTTTTATAAAATATCAATATTCTCTTTATTCATAAATATATAATGTAAAAATGTAGTGAAAAAACTAAACTACGTAATGTTTTCTTTTAATAAAACTAAACAATAAGTTATATTGAAAACAATAAGATCACACATAATAACTAAAAGGGAATGAATTGATTAAAACATAGTTTTTAAAATTTCTTTAAAACAAACAACGAATTTATGATCTTTATCACAATTAAATCAAGAATGTTTCAATCAATCAAATCTCTCAGTTCAAGTCTACAATTGCTCAAAGCTTCACTTGTTGAGTAATAAATATTTCATAAAAAGAATCACATATTAAGATAATAAGAAAGGATTAAAGAAAGTAATCAATATAAGAACTTTTACTAGTTCATCTCTCAACAAGAGAAATTACATCCACTTTCTTTCAACCAAACCTTGGTTAGAGTTCTACTAAATCAAAATATGTTTTTTACAAGAATCACCCTTTATCAATCCCAGATAAAGAACTGAAATCTAAAATCCTATTAGACTCATGGTGATCAAGACATAAAGAACTCTTCTCTACTCTTTCCTCTAGAGACCACTACTCTAGAAAAGCTTTAAGAACCTCTTTGATCTAAGAACTTACAAGAAACAAAAGTAAACAATCAAATCACAGCAAGAGTTTAAGAGAGAAACAACCTTATGATTCTCAGAAGATGAGTGAATGAATTTTACCAAACAATCTCAAATTCAATGAATGCAAATCATGGAATCAGCTCTCTTTGAAAAACTCTTGACAAATCTTGTTCAAACCAACATGATCAATGATGCATAAGTTCTGTGTTTTGAAACAAGAGCTATAAATCTCAATAAATCTTTTCTCAGAATCAGAGGGCTTTTAAAAGTAATGAAAATTTTGAAGTATCAAGATCTGTCTAAAACAAAAGACCCAATAGCTTTTATAGAAAATGTAACACCCTGTATGCATCCGGTGTATTAACAATTACTTTATCAGATTAATGCGGTAATTAATTTAAAAACCAATAATTAAAACAACGAAAGTGTTTTCATTTCAAATCCATATTTCTTGATCCATTATGTATGGTATGTATCCACAAAGCATAAACGAATGCTACAAAATCACAACTGGCCTTTTCGATCCAAATAACATAAAGAGAGGGATAGATAAATAATAATATCCCAGCAGATATATCAGGAGAAACATAAACCACATATCTCAATATGGGTATAAACATATATACATCACCAAATCCACTCCTGTGGCTATACAAAAGAATAGACTCTCAGTGCCATGATCTCATAGATCACATCCTCACATGAGGGTACAAAACATGCAGTGTCTATACATCATAAACATAAACAGAATCCACAATATGTGTACACACACATCTTCCCGCAGGGGTACAAAATACATCAAAACAAAAAGTAGTGAGCCACAATGCTCTCATCACACTGCCAAGCAGCTACATAGAGTCTGTCCCTACCGGGGCCTCCCGCCCTGGGACCCATCATCTCTGCCAGATATCACCTGCAAAATATAATCCCTACACACGGGGTGAGATACAATCTCAGTAAGCTCAGGACTCTTGGAGGCTTCTCCTCCCCCCTGGATCACTTCCATGATACACAACATCAAAGGCATCACAAACACTCGGCCACCAGGCCCTCACAACAATACATAACCATCCTCTAGCTCTAATGTATATCCGCGGTACTACGCCCGCCACAAGATGCATCATCATCAACATCTGGGACTCTCAATCCCTAGTGTGAGACCGAAACTCACACCCGTGTCATCCCATCGGGAGCTACCCTTTTACACATGGATGCATGTATATGGCACCTCCGAGAATAGGCTTCAACCGTGATGGGACCACCTATCATCCTCACCCTTTACGTGAGCAAACCAAACTAGGAGTTGTGCTATACTCCTAGGGAGGTCCATATCTATCTAACTAGCCAGAAGATCTATCCGAAAGGCAACCATACACACAAAGCATAGAATCATGCATACATATTATCATGAGCAAAGCTGTAACAACCAATTCAATGCACATGCATCATGTATGCAACCATCACTCCCTCGGAGTATGGTGGAACACAGGCAGTGGGAAACACTCCTCAAGAGCAAAGAGCTTACCTGGCAATGCAGTGCTCTGCTGTCCAATCCAGAATGGTGGTCTCCGCCACTGACACCCTCAGTGTCACACCCTATACAAAGGCACACAAACAAATCAATAACGGTTCTCAACCGTTAGAATGAAAAGAAACATTATTCCTTTCCATTTAAACCTCTGAGTCCTCTATCTTAAGGTTATCAGAACTAACCACATAATAGTCAACTCACAGACCCTCAGCAGGATCTATCTCGACCTAACCTAGGCACTAGAGTCTCCCCAAGACTCTGCATCAACCAATTCAGAGAATTCAACACTATATAGGCCCAAAACTCAAGGATTAACAATATGGCTAAAATGGTTACTTCAACACAATTTCATCGTTTATATAGCCTCCTGAGCACATATTGTACCTTGACTATGGGAATGGTCCTACTCCGAATCTGCTTCTCCATCCTATCCAGAATCCGTATGGGCTGTAGGACAAGTCAGATTCTCCCTAATCTGAACGGTGTCAGGCTCCACCACGTGTGATGGGTCTGCCACATATCTCCTCACCTGTGACATGTGGAAAACGTCATGCAGCCCTGACAACTGGGGAGGTAAAGCTAGCCTATAGGCCACTAGTCCTACTCTCTAGAGGATCTGATAAGGACCAATGAACCTAGGACTGAGCTTCCTCACGCCCAATGCCCGTCCTACACCTGTGACAGGAGACAGCCTTAGAAACACATGGTCGCCTACATCAAACTGCAACGGCCTATGTTTATGATCATAGTAGCTCTTCTGCCGACTCTGAGCTCTCAACAACTTATCTCTGATCAAACGGATCTGCTCAGAAGTCTCCTAAACGATCTCAGGTCCAAGAAGCTGTCTCTCTCCTACCTCGGTCCAACAAACAGGAGTCCTACACCTCCGATCATATAATGCCTCGTAGGGTGCCATGCCCAAACTAGCATGAAAGCTATTATTATACGAGTACTCCACCAAAGGTAGGTATCTATCCCACCTAGTACTCTGCTCCAAAGTACAAGCTCTTAACATATCCTCAAGAGTCTAGATAGTCCTCTCTATCTGACCATCTATCTGTGGGTGGTAGGCAGTGCTAAGACTCAACTGGATCCCAAAAGCCTCTTGAAGAGCACCCCAAAACCTAGAGGTGAACTTCGGATCTCTACCGCTAACAATGTTCTCCAGGACACCATGCAGCCTGATAATCTCTCTAACATATAGCTGAGCAAACCTCTCTGTAGTATAGTCAGTCCGAACAGGTAAGAAGTGAGCGAACTTGGTCAGCCTATCAACAATCACTCAGATAGAGTCACATCCAGTCTGAGTCCTCGGTAGTCCAACTACGAAATCCATGGAAATGTTATCCCATTTCCACTTGGAAATCTGTAAAGGCTGTAGCAGACCTGACGATCTCTGATGCTCAATCTTCATCTTCTGACATACCAAACACTTAGCCACATGCTCAGCTATGTCTCTCTTCATCCCTGGCCACCAGAAATTCCTCTTAAGGTCCTGATACATCTTAGTGGCACCTGGATGAATGCTAAACTGGTCCTTATGAGCCTCAAATATAACGACATCCACCAACTCACCCTTAGGCACGACAATTCAATCTTGGTACAACACTAAGTCGTGAGTCTCCCAAGAAACATCCTGCTGACCAATCCCATCCCTCACATCATCATCCTGCTTCTGGGCCTCTCGGATCCTCCAAATTAAATTATTATCAACCTTGGTCTCTCTCAACTCGAGACCACGAGCACCCTCTGTCACAGTCAGGTGCATATCTCTAAATTGCTCAATCAGCTCACAGTCTGAGATCATCATGCAGGCGACACTCATATGTTTCCTGGTCAAGGCATCAGCAACAAAATTCGCCTTGCTGGGATGGTATCTCAACTCAAAGTCATAATCTTTGAGAAATTTCATCCACCGTCTTTGTCTCATATTCAGCTCCTTCTGATCAAAGAGATACTTGAGACTCTTGTGGTCACTGAACACCACCAACTTGGCACAAGACAAGTAGTGCCTCTAAATCTTTAGAACAAAGACAATAGCTGCAAGCTCTAAATCATGCGTAGGATAAGCCTCCTCGTGAGGCTTTAGTTGCCTGGAAGAATAGGCAATAATCTTCTTTTCCTGCATCAGTATACATCCAAGCCCCCACTTGGAAACATCACAGTACACCTCAAAGCTTCCCTTAGGGCCAGGAAGGGTCAACACTGGAGTTGTAGTCAACCTTCCCTTCAACTCCTGAAAAAACTGCTCGCACTCATGGGTCCAAACAAACGGAATCCCCTTCCGGGTGAGGCTAGTTAAAGGTAACACCAACTGTGAAAACTCTTGAATGAACCTCCGGTAGTAGTCTGCTAATCCAAGGGAACTCCGAATCTCCGATATGTCCTTGGGTCTCTCCCAAGTCATCATAGCCTCTACCTTACTGAGATCAACTGATACCCCAGCTGCAGAAATCACATGGCCAAGGAGTTTCACCTCTGATAGCCAAAACTTGCACTTTGCCAACTTGGCATACAACTGATCATTCCTCAACGTCTGAAGAACAATCCTAAGATGCTCGACATGCTCCGTCTCCATCTTGGAGTAGATCAGTATGTCATCAATAAACACTACCACGAATTGATCTAAGAAAGGCCTGTATACCCTGTTCATATAATCCATGAACACTGTAGGGGCATTCGTCAGACTAAAGGGAATGACATGATATTCAAAGTGGCCATACCGAGACCTGAAGGCTGTCTTCGGTATGTCCGCGGGCTTGATCCGAATCTGGTGATATCCGAATCTCAGGTCGATCTTAGAGAACACACAGGCTCCCCTCAACTGATCTAACAGGTCATCAATCCGAGGCAAAGGATACTTATTCTTGATAGTAACCTTATTCAGCTGCCTATAGTCAACACACAATCTCATACTGCCATCCTTCTTCTTCACAAAGATCACCGCTGCTCCCCACAGCGAAACACTCGGTCTGATAAACTACTTGGACAGTAGGTCCTCCAACTGCACCTTTAGCTCCCTCAACTCCAAAGGAGCCATACGGTAAGGTGCTATAGATATCGGTCCTACACCAGGAACCAAATCAATGGAGAACTCAATCTATCTCAGATGGTAGCTGCGTAATCTCCTAAGGAAATACATCCACAAACTCGCTCACCACCGGGATCTGCGACAGATCAACACTCGACTTATCTTTTATCACACAAGAGAAGATATAACCCTGAGCTCCTTCCCTAATCGCCTTCCGAACTTGCAAGACTGATAGGAAACAGGTGGAAATTGAACCAGCTCCATCAGAAGGCACAACAACCTTCTTGTTATAACAATCCAACATCACGCCATACTTGGCCAACCAGTTCATACCCAGAATGATCTCAACGGTAGGCATAGCTAGGCAGTACAAATCAATCGTGTACTCTTTGCCATCAAACTGAAACTGCACATCCTTGCAATACTGTTCACCTGACACCTCTCACTAGATGCAGTGGTAACCTCCATCGGAGGAGAAAATCTAGATATGGGCAAATTTAGCCCAAATGCAGTCATGTCTTGGATGAATGAATGCGTAGCTCCGGAGTCAAACAAAACTCTCACATGGCATCAACCGTATACACCTGACCTGCTATGGGTGCTGTTGTCATAACTGGAGCAGCCAGTGCACGGCCCCCTACCTGCGGGCACTCATGAGAAATGTGGCCTGGTTTGCCACACCTAAAACACACTAACTGGCCTGAGGGGCAAACTCCCCAGTGCTCTCTCCCGCAAGCTGGACATCTAGGAGGAGGTCATCTCCGTGCTGAGCCACTATGGCTAGAGCCTCTCTTAAATCTGTCTAATGGGGTAGAGACTCTCAGATCTTTGCCCTTACCCTTACCGGGTGGGCCATAATTGTTGGACCTTCTCACCTCCTGTCTGACTGAGGGAGTAGGCTGACTGCCTCAGTGTCTGCGAAGCATATGCTCCACTTGGCGACATTGCCTCACTAGGCTATCCATGTCACGGGATCCACTACCCGCAACCCGCTCCTCTATGCTCTGCCTAAGCCCCCTCTGGAACTTAGCAGCAAGAACATCAGTATCAGGCAAAGACCTCCTAAAATGTGAATATCTGGCCAGTTCATAGAACCTGGCCAAGTACTCATCCACTGTCACGCTCCCCTGAGCAAGACTATCAAACTCCGCCTGTTTCTGCTCCCTGTCATCTCTGAGAAAATATCTGTCCAGAGATCTGCGCAGAAGTCTCCTGAACCATCTCATATCCAAGAAGCTGTCTCTCTCCTTAATTGTTTTGTGTAAAATTTGTTTTGAATTTCTGTGTAAGATTGCTATTGTAAAGTGGGTTTTTGCTTGTATCTAGAGAAGTGTTCTCTAGTGTGAAGAACAAAGTAGTGTTCTCTGGTTCTTTGTCTCTTAGAATCTAATAGGGTTTTAGATTTCTATTCTTTATCTAGGGTTGATAAAGGGAGATGTTGTACTTGCATGTAAGAACAAAATTTTATAATAGTGGAACTCTAATCTAGTGTTGATTAGAAGAAACTGGATGTAGCTTTAGTTGTGAAGTGAACTAGTATAAATTGTTTGTCTTTGATTCTATTTCTCTATCACTCATCTTGTTCATTGGCCATTGATTCTTTGATTCATAAGCCAACTCTGTGATAAAGGATTCAAAGTCTCATTCAATGAGAATTGCTACATGATTTGTGATGGGCAAAGTGGTGAAGTGATGGGCAAAGTGGTAAAAAGAAATGTAACATTTATTTACTTTCAATTGATCATGCATTCTTTCACAACACTCCATGTCTATTAAGCAAGGTTGATGAATCTTGGCTATGGCATAGAAGGGCATGTCACATTAACATGCATCATATGAACAAGCTAATTAAAAAGAATTTAGTAATTGGTTTGCCCAAACTCAAATTTGAAAAGGACAAACTTTGTGATTCTTGTCAAAAGGGAAAACAAACCAAAAATTCTTTTCAAAGTAAAAACATTGTTTCCACCTCTAGACCCCTTGAATTACTTCACATTGACTTGTTTGGTCCCTCTAGAACTATGAGTTTAGGAGGCAATTATTATGGACTTGTCATTGTAGATGATTACTCTAGATTTATTTGGACTCTATTTTTGAAATCCAAAAGTGATGCTTTCCATGCTTTTAGAAAAATGGCCAAGCTTGCACAAAATGAAAAAGGTAGCAAAATTATCTCAATAAGAAGTGATCATGGTGGAGAATTCCAAAATGAACATTTTGAAAAAATTTGTGAAGAAAATGGAATTAACCACAATTTTTCAGCTCCAAGAACACCTCAACAAAATGGTGTTGTGGAGAGGAAAAACATATCTCTTGAAGAAGGAGCTAGAACTCTTCTTAATGAGACAAATTTGCCAAAATATTTTTGGGCTGATGCTGTAAGTACAATTTGCTACACTTTGAATAGATTACTTATAAGGCCTATTTTAAAGAAAACTCCTTATGAGCCATACAAAGGTAGAAAACTTAACATTTCTCATTTGAGAGCTTTTGGCTGCAAGTGTTTTGTATTAAACAATGGGAAAGAAACTTGGAAAATTTGATGCTAAAGCTGATGAAGCTATTTTCCTTGGATATTCATTACATAGTAAAGCATATAGAGTTTTCAATAAAAGAACAATGTGCATGGAAGAATCTGTACATGTGATTTGTGATGAGTCTAATCCCTCTAAAGAGGAAAAGAAGTGTGATGTAGATGCAAGTCCTATGAAAGAATTTATTCAGCTTAATGATTCCATAAATAAAGAGAAAGAAGAACCAAGTGCTGAAATAAAACCATCAACACCTGTTCAAGAGCCTAAAGATTGGAGAACAACAAGAGATCTCTCACTTGACAACATCATAGGTGAAGTTTCAAAGGGAGTATCTACTAGATCTTCATTAAGGAACCTATGTTGTAATATGGCTTTTGTTTCTCAAATTGAACCTAAAAATATTGATCAACCTTAGTTGATGAACATTAGATACATACCATGCATGATGAATTAAATCAATTCAAGAGAAATGAAGTTTGGGAACTTGTTCCTAGACCATCCTCTCTCAAACCTATTGGTACAAAATGGGTTTTTAGAAATAAACTTGATGAAAGTGGAACCAAAGTTAGAAATAAAGCTAGATTGGTTGCTAAAGGTTACAACCAAGAAGAAGGCATTGACTATGAGGAAACTTATGCTCCAGTTGCAAGATTGGAAGCCATTAGGTTATTGCTTGCATTTGCATGTTTAATGGATTTTAAACTCTTTCAAATGGATGTTAAAAGTGCCTTTTTAAATGGATACATTGAGGAGGATATATATGTTGAACAACCTCCTGGTTTTACTGATTTTAAACATCCTAACTATGTTTCAAAACTTAAAAAGGCCCTTTATGGTTTAAAACAAGCTCTCAAATCTTGGTATGAAAGACTAAGCAAGTTTCTGCTTGAACAATCTTTCACAAGAGGTCATGTTGACAAAACCTTGTTCATCAAAAGGCATAAGAGTGATATCTTATTGGTTCAAGTTTATGTTGATATAATATTTGGTTCAACTAACCATTTGTTGTGCAAGCAGTTTTCTAAAGCTATACAGAAGGAGTTTGAGATGTCAATGATGGGAGAATTAACATTCTTTCTTGGACTTCAAGTGAAGCAAATGAAGAATAGAACTTTTCTCAACCAATCCAAGTATTGTCTTAAAGTGATCAAAAAGCTTGAAATGGAGAAATGTAAAGATGCTGCAACCTTAATGGCAACATCAACCTATATTGATTTAGATGAAAATGGAAAGAGGGTTGATGAGTCAAATTTTAAAGGAATGATTGGTTTGTAAAGAATATGAATATCTCACCCTTAACCAAGAGGGGGTGAATTGGTTAAACCTTGGTAAATTAGAAATTTCTTTAATCAAAATCAGAGTTCCCAGGATCTCTTTTCAAAACCAAGAAACCTTATTCAATCAAGTAGCTCAGCCCCAAGGAATTCAATGGATCAAAACTGACTTTGTTGATCAAGCAATTTAATCAAGAACACAATGAATATAATGAGTTAAGGGATAGAGAAGCAAGACACAATCAGATTTGTACTGGTTCACTTCAACACTAGAAGCTATATTGATAGAGTGCTTTTAGTTGAATATTTTTCTATCCTTCTTAGCTTATTTGACCTTTCTTGGACCTTTATTTTCCTATTCTAATTCAGTTTTTGGCCTAGGCAAGTAAGTGGGCTTAATTGCTAATTGTTGCATATTTTTGGATTTTTGCTCACTTAATGTATCTGACTTGTGCAGGGCCTATAGAGTGCTACCAATCTCTGAATACAGCGTTCTAGGAGTCCCTGGAAAGATAACGAAAAGATCTACAAGTTTACTAGAAATAGCCCAAGGCCAATTCTGTCATTTTGAGGGTCATTTTGAGCTTTGAAGTTAGCACCTCTGCACTTATAATTTTGGGCTGCGAATTTGATTTTCATGGTTGTAAATAGCAAATAATTAGATTGTTGGGTTTGTTTATGGCCCATTCTATTTTCAGAACTTAGTCACTATTTATATTAGTGACTTCAGTGAAACTTGGACAACACTTTTACATTCAATAAAAACAGTTTTTTACTTTTTTTCTTTTAGTTTTTATGATCAAACTCTTGTTCTTTATTTTCTCTCATTTGTTTTTCATTGTTCTTCATCTTCTTCATTTTCATCTTGCTATCCTTTTATTTTACTGCACTCATTTCATGGGGCTTTCCTTGGTGATCATCATGGAAGGATAAATCATTAATCAATCCAAGGATCTAACTCAAGCAAGAGAAGAATTGGAGTTCCGGTTCGGTATTTCGAATTCTACTTGAATATTCACCTTCTTCTTCAATTTCTATTATGTTTTCATGATTATGAATGCATTTAGGATTGAAAGTGAATTAGGATTATGGATAGATGTCTTAATTTCAAATGAAAATCACAAGATTAATTGAATGATATTTCAGTTAGGGTTGTGGTTTCAATCAATTTAGGAGTAGAATCGATTGAACTGCTTCTATTGAGATTGAATGAATGTTCATGATAGAATCAATTTATGAGAAGGATGATGATTCGAATAGCTTGTGTTGGTGAATTAGATTGATGCTTTCTAATCTGTTTTACTTTACTCCTTGATAATCTTGTTAATTTTTGCATTGTTCTTTAATTTTAGTTTGTGTTCTTGCATGTTTTACTTTACGCATACTAACTGTTTGACAATATCTCTCCTTATTATTACCAATGATTTGAAGCTAGAACCATATTGATTGTGTCTCTGAGGCGACCTAGGTTAGCTTTGTGCTGCAGAATTAGCTTAGTAAAATTGTTTTTGATGCATCTCGACAAAGCAATATCAAAACTGGCGCCGTTGCCGAGGACACGGTTCATTGTGTGCTAGCTTTAATTCATTGTAATTAGTTCATAAAAGTAGTTTTAATTCTTGCATTTTTGTTTTTGTTGCACAACTATGCTTGTTACATGATTATGTGCTTATGGTTGCTGCATTAGCTTTGTATTTGCCCATAAAAACAGAGAAAAACCCATAAAAATAGAGAAAAACCCAGAAAAATAGAGCAGAACGCCCAGTTGGTGCTATCAGCGTGACCATCCACGCTGATCGCGCCCAGAATTCGAACCCAGGGACTTCTGTTGAAGTCCTGGCGCTGATCGCACGGCTCCCACGCTAGTCGCGCCACAGGTTCGGCAATTTGACGTTGATCACGCCAGACCAGCGCTAGTCGCGCCACAGGTTCAGCCATTCAACGCTGATCGCGCGGATCCCACGCCGATAGCATGAACTTCCATAACATTCCACGCTGATCGCGCAGGGTTAAAAAAAATCTGGAATTTCAAAATTTAGTTTTTGTATAAACTTTTTAGGGTTGTTTTTTGTGCATTTTATAGCCTTTATGAGTTGCATTGTGTATGACTAGGTCCACATCAAGTGAATTCCATTCATTTGATCCTGAGATAGATAGGACATTTCATAGATTAAATAGAAAAAACTTTAGGTTAGATGACTTTGATAGTGTAGTTTTAGACAGTAGTGTAGCATCTTCTGACTTTGATTCTCCTTCTACTTCTACACATCTTGATATCATGGCTGATAACAACCTAACTCTTAAGGAGTTAGCTACACCTGATGTTGTTTACCAACCTTGGTGTATTCAATATCCTGAGAATGAGGTCAGTTATGAACTGAAATCTGGACTAATCCATTTGTTTCCTAAGTTTCATGTGGTGTGTTCCACCATGCGACCCCATGATGTTCATGAGGATTATGTCAAGATGAAAGTATTTCCTTTCTCTTTGGATGGTGTTGCTAAGGATTGGTTGTACCTTCAACCAGATCCTATCACCACTTGGACAGACATGAAGAGAAGATTCTTGGAGAAATTCTTCCCTGCCTCTAGAACAACATCCATCCGGAAGGAAATTTGTGGCATAAGGCAATTCCCTGGAGAGTCTTTGTATGAGTATTGGGAGAGATTCAACAAGCTGTGTGCTACCTGTCCTCACCATCAAATCAGTGAGCAATTACTAATCCAGTACTTTTATGAAGGATTGATGTGGATGGATATGAGTATGATAGATGCAGATAGTGGAGGCACTCTTATGGACAAGACCCCTTTTGCTGCAAGGCAGTTGATTTCTAACATGGCAGCTAACTATCAACAATTTGGTGCTAGAGTTGCAACATCCAAGGTTGCAGATGAAGTTTCTGTCTCTATGGTTGCTGACAACCAAAGATTGGAGAACAAATTAACAGAGTTGACATCCCTTGTGAGGCAACTTGCCATTGGTCCTGGTCCACAGCAACAACAGCCCTTTAGACCTCCACAGCAGCCCTTCCAGCCTGCCCCCACCAAATACCAACCTTCCCCATTCAGACAACAGCCACAGTTCCAGCAAGCTGCACCTACACCTGCACAACCTGTGCAAGCCACTTCTGAACCTTCTTTAGAGGACTTGATGAAGCAGATGGTTACCACCAACCTTCAGTTTCAACAGAATGTCAGTGCTAACATCCAAGACCTCCCGACTCAGATTAGACAGTTAGCTACAATTGTCAACCAGATGCAGCAGCAAGGTTCTGACAACATTCCTGTACAACCAGTGATTAATCCAAAGAATGTGGATGCTATTACCTGGAGGAGTGGCAAGGAACTTCCAGATTCCACAATTTTTGGTGCTAAATCAGATCCTGTAGAGGAGCATTCTATTTTTCTTCTTGATATCATTGATGTTGCAGTAGATAGTGTAGATATTTTTGATTTACTTTCTGATTTTTCTTCTGAATTTGCTAACTTTGATTTTAGTTCTTGTAATTGCGCCTGTGATGAGTCTGTTGTTGTGTGTAGTATTTGTGCGAAGATTTCCTCTGCACTTCACTCTGATTGTGTTGCAGGTACAAATACAGGTTCTGAGCATACTGTCCCATTTCCCTCGGCCTCTACTCTTTCCTTACCTTCCACTATTCAACCACCTTCCCTGGAGCTGAAGTCACCACTTGAGCACCTCAAGTATGCATATTTGGATGATGCTCAGAAGCTTCCAGTCATCATATCTAATAATCTGTCAATGGAGCTTGAAGAGAATTTGATACATGTTTTGAGAGGCCACAAAAAGGCCACTGGATGGACACTTGCTGATCTTCTTGGAATCGATCCTCCCATCTGCATGCATCAAGAAAATTATGTTTGGGATGTGCCTTGAACAACACTTTGGGAGTTCCCTTTTCCCTCCTTTTATTTGTTGTCTCTTTGTTGCATTTATTTGCATGCTCACATTGAGGACAATGTGCATTTCAAGTGGGGGGTGGAGGATTTCTAAAATCTATTTTTCTGCTTGTTTTCTATCTTTGTTTGTTGTTTTGTTGTTTTTAAGTTGTTGTTTTGTCGAAGTTAGGCACTGTTTCATGTTTTCTATCTTTTGTTGTTTTCTGTTTTCTGTCTGTTTATGTTTTGTTGTTGTCTGTTTGTCAGTGTCTGTTGTTTTCTGTTTTCTGTTTATCTGTCTGTCTGTATTCTTTTTGTCTGTTTTAGTTTTTGAGTCTGTATGTTTTTGTTGTCTATTTCTGCTGTTTCTGTTTGTTGCTGTTTTTATTGAATTTAGGCACTTTTTCATGTTTTTCATAGGATTTCCAATTTGCATAAATTGTGAGAAATGTTAAAAAGTTGGTTGGATTGATAGGTTTCATACTTGATGTGAACCATTGTTGCAATTGTTGAAGTGATAAGTAGGCTTGAGAAATAGAATTTAAGATGAACCTGAAAAACAAATGAATACTTAAAACAACCAAGAGGGGGGGTGAATTGGTTGAAAAACTTTGTCCAATTAAAATTTAAATCAGAGTAGCCACAGGATCTTTATCACTTATTAGAAATTCTTTTGATACCAGAAATCAATTTTCAATCAACTCCCCTTTTCAAGAATGCAGAAAACAGAGTATCTCAAACTGTGCTTTGAATATGATTAACAAACAATGTAATAAGCATGTACAACTGAGAAAATTAAAGAACACACAGATTTTATACTGGTTCACCTCAAACACTATGAGGCTACATCCAGTTCTTCACTCAAAACTAGAGAGAAGTTTCACTATTGCAAAATATTCTTTACAAGCAAAATTACAAATCTCTCTTTGTCAACCCTAGACAAAGTTCAGCAATCTAAAACACTATTAGATCCTTAGAGACACCCCTTTCAACCTGAGAACTCTACCCAGTTGAAAAATCCAGAGAAACACTATCTCTATGCTTGAAAGAAACCCATTACAATAGAGTTACAAGATTTCA
>PYAF01002385.1:1393-33541 GCA_007407185.1 Glycine tomentella
AAACGACATGAAATTGCTCAGGTTAAATAAACCAACATGTCACAATACAACATGAGATCTCAAAATTTGTGACATCTAGATATCTTTAAGCTCACGACATGCTTAAAGATATTATTTTATACATAAATTTCTCAATTGACAGGAGAAAATAATAATGATGATCATCAATAAAATTCAAACAAAAGTCACAAATAATTATCAGTTTGCATACAAAAGTGACTCGACAAACAAACTAAATATAACTCCCACTGATCAAAGGAATCGAAAGAATCTAAAATATTCAAAAGTAAGCCTCTATGAAAACTGAATATAACTCCGACTAATCAAGGGAATCGAAAGAATCTAAAACATTCAAAAGTAAGTCTCTATAACTCCCACTAAATGAGTTCACTAAATGAAAGATTATTAGATGAAAGACTCTTGTTTCATTCAATAAATCAAAATCTTATTGAAAAATAAAATGTCATCTACATAAAGTACTAAGAAATTATACTTACTCCAACTTACTTTCATGTAGATGAATTAGTCAAATATATTTAAATTGATTTAATGGAATTAACAAAAGATTGACTGCTAAGGCAAAACGAATGCATTAAAATAAACTATAAGGCAAAATACAGCTTTTAACAAAGCAAGTCATTACAACGAGGCCAGCAAAATAGTACATCCCCTTTGGACAGAATGCACATACCAAGGTTTAAACCAAGGACAAAGCCTCAGACCAACGAGCATACACTGGTTTCAGAGAACTATCCCCTTTAGGCAGACAGATCACCTAGATCAATGCACCTCCAATAACTTTATTATAGACAAGCTTCTAATTAAAACACATAACAACCTCCTTTGAGCAGGAAATTGTATGAAATAACCAAAAGCGTTCTTCAAATTTACAAAGAAATTTTCATGACTAATAAATTTGGGCAACAACAAAATAATTTATATATCATAAACCCCCCTTTGGGCAGAGAATATAATATACAAATATTTTCCATCACTTAAAGATTTAAACAACAAGGAGACTTACATATAATTATAAAAATCCATCCCCTTTGGGCAGACAAATTTTCAAATTATATATATTTCTCCATAATTCCACATATAATTTAAAAATAATTTATCCCCTTTGAGTAGATAAATACTTTTAAATCATGTAATCTCGTCAATAGTTTCTTCATGCAATTTTTCAATATATAACAACCCCTTTGGACAGGTAATTATATATAATAATTCAAAATAATAGATATACAAAAATGCCCAAAAACAGGAAACACTTCACAACTTGTGTTTCGATCAATATGAAACACTTCACAACATGTGTTTCTAACAACATGAAACACTTCATAAAATGTGTTTCTAATAACATGAAACACTTCACAAAAATATAAAGCAACGAAATATGCAATGGTAAAACACTGTTCACTACACCAACATATAAATATACATAAAATTAATCATCAGCAGTAAACAATTCATGTAACAATGATATCATAACATTATATTTGAAAATAGCAATAAAGAACTCAGAAATTTGAAATACACCAGTAAATGCTTTGTCAGGAAATAACTAAACCAAATAAAAATCAAAAACCACACATGTCACATGAATCAAAATGTGCACTTAAAGATATCATTTGATTTCTCAAAACATATATAGCATAATAACACCATAAAATCATTGAAAATGTGAAGCAATAGTGGCAATCAATTTCTAAATTATCGGAAAATGCCAATTTCAATGAAACCAAAACATTACGCTTCACAAAACAATTCAAAAATTTTAGATTAAAAGCAAATATAGTACATTAGATTGTGCTTGAAAGGTAGTGAAATGCCAATACATGATTTATTTAAAAAATATATAAATTTAGGATTCTTCTTTTACATAACAATTTTTTTTTTTAAATTGCCAGGAAAGAATCCAAATAATACACCAGTCTTTACAAAGTTTAAACTTCATTTGAAATGCACAGTAAGTAAAGATGCTGAAAGTGCACTATATGAAAACAAATAGGTTCAATATTAAGTCTAATAATAATCAGCAATATCAATAAATTTATAAAAATTCAGTAACATAATCTCATGACAATTCCAAATGTGGAATTATTGATCAGCAAAGCACTTTTCGCACCAATCAAGATGTCTTGGAACCCAATTTCAAAAGTGAACCCAATAAACTAGTTTCACGCTAACAGGCAAACAAAAGTTTGAGAAATTGCATGAAATTATTAGACTATTTCATACATAGCCATGTGCCTCACATAGAAATACACCATCACTGAGGTCTTTGACCCCCACTAGAGAAACCTTTAAAAAAAAATATCATAATTTGATTGCTTTACTGCACAGGCCCCCATCTAAGGAAAAACACCACAGAAAATAAAATATCTAAAACCAAACTCAATATCATAAGCCATATAGACCCAACAACCACATATATATAACAGAGAGAATCATATATAATTGTCTAAAATTTATCTCCTTTGGGCAGATAAATTTTATAAATTATATATCTCCATAATTCCAATATAACGGCATCACATGTAATTATTAATAATTTTTTTCAATTACATGTTCTCATCAATAAAATTTATCCTCATGTAATTTATTATTATATATTAAAAAAACCCCTTTGGGCAGGTAATTAACATATAATAATTATTAAAATAACAACAAGAGCTCATAAACCAAACATGCTCAAACAACATGAAACACTTTTCCAACATGTGTTTCTTGAAATTATTGCATTGCCAATCAAGAAAAATTTCACTTATTATCAACCATAAGTATGCAATTGATTTAATGTGCAATATAAATATGTGATTATAATTGTCTCCATTGTCTCCCGACTGGTGCAGTTATAAGGGAACCGCCGTAATTATAATTGCAAGTGATTAATGGGACAATCACTTTTAGAGTTCCCTTGTTTTTAAAAATAACAAGGCATGAAGATTTAAACCAATATAATTTTATTATAAAATAACTAGATTTAAAATATCAACAGCAAAAGAAGAAATGGTCCACGTAATACATCAATTGATTTAAAATTTGAATAGCAGACGTGGTCCACGTAACGGCTTTGCATAAAAAAAAACTTCCTTGTAACAAAAACAAATTTTGTAACAATCCATAATAAAAAATTACATGCAGTAAAAAAAAAAAAACTGCTTTGTAACAACCCATAATAAAACTTACACGGCTTTGCATTAAAAAAATTGCCTTGCAACAAATATATTAAAAAAAAGTAACAACCCGTAAGAAAGCTTTGCAAAAATAAATAAATAAATGCTTATTGTAGAAGATATTATAGCCAATATCACAGTCATTCACTTGGTTTTCTTGAGACTAAGAGAACGGGACTGATGTCCTCGTGTTTTTTTTTTATTTTTTTATTTTAAGATTCGTGAAAGAAAAACACAGATATCATGTAAAGCTATTAACAGTATCTAATACCACACTTCGTATAGCAATGGTTATAAACCATATATAAAATTATGATGTACAGGTGTGCATCTTCAAATAATGATTCAATGATAAAAAAAAAGGCAAACAAAAAAATAATCATTGGACGATACACACAATATATGAAAATAGAAAATTCTAGGATGATGTTTAGCACAAATGTCTTGAAGATTTTCTTTTCAATCGAACGAATAAATTCATGTTTGATGGATTCTATAATCATATGAATGAGGCTCTGATACCAAATGAAAAATCTAAAATGACGGATCATGCATATGATTATAAAATACCAACTAACAATAAATCAGAGTTATCGGAGTTATGATTGTGTGTACCTTATTGGACCATTATTGAATCAAAGGAAAGATGAAGAAGATGCGGGAACAAGATGCCAGAGTCTTCCTCTCTATTGCCTATTCAGAAATTGGCAGCCTTCAGCGATGAGAGCATTATGGCTCATGGGAGTTAATCCCATTATATATAGGCTAGAGAGGGGACCTAGCAAAAACCTAATCAACAGTGTGTCTGATGGGTCCACCCAACATAGAAGCCCAGTCAGACACTAATTAATGCCTACACTGCTGCCCAACTAGGCCCAATACCAAAAGATGCTATAAGCCCAACTCAACATGATCACAATGGGAACAACCAAATAATAAAAATTGGAATATCCATTAACCCAATTAATTTAAAATACAAAACTAATTAATTAATGTTGCCCACATAAAGAAAAATTTCTAACATATTTATCTTTGAACAACTTTGAAATAATAGTATATGGGTTGGTTAAGAGGTTCCAACCTTGTTTCCCCAGCAAAACAAGATTAAATCCATAGGTGTTTCTGAAGCCCATTCCCCCCAACTCCTTAGCCATAGACAATGTATCCCATGATAACAAAATACACTTGTTGTCCCTTTGTCTCTGCCCCCACCAAAACGAATTCATCATTTTTTTAAGAGTATCAACCAAGGATTCTGAGAATATATAGATGCTTATACAATAGTTTGGCACAACTTGAGCCACTAACTTAAGCATAATTTCACTACCAGCTCTAAATAAAGCCCTTCCCCTCCAAGAATTTAGCTTCTTCCAAAGTATATCCTTAACATAATTAAATTTCAACATTTTTGTTTCTACCAACAAGGGAGGGAAGACCCAAATATTTATTCCCCTTAGGCAGCCCCTCTTTAACACCAAGAAGGTCTAGAATCTTCCTTCTATCATGTTAACCAGTGTTATTGCTAAAAAAACCTTAGATTTCAATAAGTTCAACTGTTGGCCCGATGCTTTTTCATAGAGGGATAGAAGATTTTTCACTTGTCCAGCTTCTTGCAAAGAGGCCCTAAAAAACAAAAAGCAATAGTTTGCAAACATCAAGTGAGACACAATAGAGGTGCCTTGGTTGACCTTTATCCCATGACATTTAGTAGAAGTATATCAAATGTGAAAGTGTTGTGGTGCGAAATCAAACCAATAACATCATCTTAAAGCTTCAACGTGATTCCAAAATAATGTTCAAAAGATTGACTAAGAAAGGAAAATTTGTTTTCTAACAATGGATTCCCAAGTCACTTCAAAGAAGCACTTGGTGTAGGTAAAATGATTATATCAAAAATGAACATGAAAATGATAAGAATGTAAAAAAGAACGATAAAGAGATTCAAATGGAAATAGCAAAAAAGCTCGTAAATTGCAAAAATATAATAATTGGAAATAAGTTATATTGATTTGAATTTGAGTTAAAGGTCGATTTCCAGTTACAACTTCGAATATTTATAGCTTAATAGACCGATCCATATAAATTTGGATCTTGCTTATTGAAACAGTTTTTCCCACTATCCTTCCTTGCTCCTAAAGTCTATGAATCATATATTCTCTAACCGTTCCACTCTTGGACCAATCAACCCTTTTTAGACGCCATATCTTTAGCTGTTAAATGCCTTTTCTTAATTAATTGGGCTTTTTTCAATTAAAGGCCCAGTACCTATTCTAAATCGGCATCCAATATCAGCAACTTTTATACCATTAGCAACCAATAGATTTCTTAAATGAATTCTATTATCTAAATTTCGCTAAGTTATCAAATTTTAAAATTCGGTTACCAATAAATGCCCCCCAACATTTATCAACTAATTTTATGAAGTTGAAAAATGTTATCTTATGAGAAAAACCACTTTTATCTTTGTTATGTTTAATAACAATTAATTTTAAAATTAGAACAATAACAAACTCTTCATCTGCCCACCTTTTCAAACTCTCTTTATCTTTCCTTAAAAGTCGATAAGCTTTACTCTTTTGGCTATTGTTCTCCTTAAAATCCCTCTTCGTTCTTCTCAATCCACATGCGTTTCATAACTCATCCTAATCACGATCCTTCTTTCCTCTTTAACCCTGGCGTTCGTTGATATTATTTTCAAAGTTACCAACTCCAATATCCCCATGGAGCATAAGGATGATGTTGATGCCCTCAACATAGAAACCCTTGATGATATCGACCAATTCTATGATGATTTGACATTGGGTCCCATTCTCAAATCAAATGGATTGGTCACTCTCCAACCTTCTACCTTTTCTTGGACAATGGTGACAATTTCTTGTATTCAACTAAAACTCCTTTACTTATCAATGATGAGTACAATGGCTTGGCCAAACTTCTGCCTATGTTCAAACATGGCTACATATGATTCCCAATTATACTTCTTGGTATGATAAGGTTTCGGTAGAAGCAGAAGGCGATTGGAAGCAATGAGGTATTTATGAGATGATTTCTTTCTAAAAAAAAAGTTACTCCCAATTGGACACTTCTGTTTGCATTTATGAGTTTCTGGTTGACTGTAGTGAATGAATTTGCTTTCCCTTTTGGCTTGATGAGTTCAACTTTGTAGGATGTCCAATGGATCTTGGGCCTTCCTATTTGGGGAGAAGAATTACCTGCTTTGAAATATTTGGATAAAGAAAAACTTGACACCATCTACTATCGTGTTGGTAGTGGTTTTGACACCTTTATCAACACCAATGTGAAGAAGACTGGTCTAGTAACTGATGTTGAACATGTTGCATTCCTCATCTACTAGTATAGTAGGCATTTTGTGTGTACCTCTGCCAAAGCCATTGTCGGTGAATTTGCTTTTGTTGTTTATTTAATCATGTCTACTAAGCAAATTGCCTTAGGTCCTCATTTCCTTGCACTCCTATATCATTCTATTTTTGGTATGATAACCAAAATGAACACTTGCCAACATATTGGTGGTGTTAATGGCCCTTTTTGGTTCCTTCAACTTTGGATTGACAAATATTTTCCTAAATTTACTACTCCAACTAAGGAATCGATTGAGGCTACCCAAGAAGACTCCAAAAAAAAGATTTGTGCCATTTTTTGAACCATTTTCCTTTCATTTGCAAAAATACAATCAAATACATTTAAGATATCCTGAATATGCGAAATTGACCAGTAATAAGCTTTGTCCAACCTTTGGTCAACTTCAGGACTAAATGATGGGTAGTTATGAATAGCAACAATTGCTTCTGTTAGTCATTCAACCAAATCGACACCTTCTACTCCATTAGGTAAGATCTCAATCTTTTAAATGTTATTTCTTTTTACTTCCTAACCTGTTTTATTATTTAGGTAAGGAAAAAATTGAAAATACCGATTGATGTAGATGAGCTCCATGACACCCCTGTTGTTGTATCCACAAAAAGGAAAATAAGATTATTTACTCGTCAAACCACTTCCTGGAAAACTACTAAGGCTAACCCATTCAACTTTATTGATCCATCTTCTAATGCTATCAACATATATTTATGAATTTCTTCTACAGAGAACGAAATCAACTCCCCTTCTTCCAAAACAAAGTGAAGGATGATGATAACTTCAGAGGAGGAATCAGATGATGTCGAAGAGGTATTTTTTATTTCCATCAATTGTTTCCCTTATCAACCAATCTTCTTGTATTTATTCATTCACTTGCTTTCAAGAAAACATGTGTGTTGATACCATAGCACCAGATGTTGTCAAAAAGGAAAAAGAGGATAGGAATGATGATTTTATACAAATCTCTTTTTGTTGATTCTTAGGCTTATGATGAATCTACACCTTCTCTTTAAATCCCTGTTTCAGCTGCACCTGTTTCACAAAGTCCTCATTTGCCTACAACGATGAAACCTCCATCACACTCAACCATCCCTACTATTTCTAATGAACATTTGACTTAATACTTTATGTCACCACCTATTATTCCACCCATGTCGATCTACACTTCACCAATTCAAGCCCATTAGTATCGCGTTAAACAAGCCTTGGAACAAGATATTCCCACTGCTGAAGATGAAGTCAAATCCCTTTGGATGTATTTCTTGAACAAAAACATAAGCAAATAAGCTCATTCGATCAACAAGTTGCCGGATAGACTGCCACTCTTGAGAAAATTCAAAAGGAATTAGCTGAAATCAATCCTAAAATCCAAGCACGAAATGAGAAACTCAATGCTTTAGCCGATCAACATGTTCCCATCTTCAAACAAGCAACTAACATTGATATTGAGCTTAGCATAATGCTTCATTTAAAAGAAGCTTTGGAAATTGATCTAAGGTTGAGCGAGGAACAACATATTGAGGACTTAAAGTCCTGGAACACCATGAGGGATCAACTTTCTCAACTTGAAGCTAAGTTGGCAATCGATCCAACGAATACAGGGACCACTTTATCGACAACCGATCTAAGAGCTTCCTTATCTGTTCTAGATTCTTTGGCTACCGGTGATATGTCCTTTTCCGTTATTCCTTTATTTCCAAAAATATTTATTTTGGTAGGTATAGTAGTTGGCATGTATCCATCTTTGAACCATTTCCTTTTTATGATTCATTCATATGGAAGAATAATAACCTTTCACATATTTCTTGTTAATGCTCGTATTTAATTCTTTGCTATTTGAAAACAATAGTGAACACACACAATAACCAAGAGGGGGGTGAATTGGTTAAAACAGAGTCTTTAAAAATTCTTTTTAAAGCAAGCAGCAAATTTAGGATCTTTATCACAATAAGAATATTTCAATCAATCAAACCACTCAGTTCAAGAATACATTTACTAAAAAATTCACTTGTTGAGTAATAAAAGATTTCACCAAAAGAATCACAGATTAAGATAACAAGAAGAGATTAAGGAATATAGATCAACACAAGATCTTATACTGATTCAACTCTCAACATAGAGGCTACATCCAGTTTCTTCCAACCAACACTAGGTTAGAGTTCCACTAAATCAAATTTTGTTCTTTACAAGCCTTTACAACTGATCACCTTTATCAAACCTAGATAAAGAAACAGAAATCTAAACCTTATAGAATTCTAATGACCAAGAACCAGAGAACACTACTCTATTCTTCCCTCCAGAGAACCCTACTCTAGAAAAAGCATTAAAGAGCCTCTTTGATCTAAGAACTTACAAGAAATAAAAGTTAACAAACAAATCACTGCAAGAGTTTAAGAGAGATACAACCTCGATCCTCAGATGATGAATGAATGAATATTACCAAACAATATCAGGTTAAATGAATGCAATTCTTGAAATCAGCTCTCTTTGATAAACTCTTGATAAATCTTGTTCAAACCAACATAATCAATGATGCTTAAGTTTTGGGTTTTGAAACAAGATCAATGTAGCTCAGAATATCTCTTCTCAGACTATGAGAGCTTTTGTAAGTAATGAGTATTTCGCAAAATTAAGTTCTATTCAAAACAAAAGACTCAACAGCTTTTATTGAAAACATTTGTAACTGAATGTAATCGATTAAATCGCCATGTAATTGATTAAATTATCGCCAGTAATCGATTAAATTGTCAAATAATCGATTAAAATGTTCTTAGCATAACTTGGGAAATGAAACGTGTAACTACCTAAAATTATTCTAGATATTATATTTTTATTAGGAATAAATTTTTTAAGAATCGTTAAATAATTTTTATTACTAATTTATTTTTACTGAACGGATCCTAGTATAAATTCTAAAACATATAAATTATAGAAGTTGTTAAACTGATATATATATATATATATATATATATATAGTACGTAGCCACAGTTCTTGTACAAGAGTCATTTTCAACGAAACATAAAGATACTACAACACTTTCATCATTCATTTCCTAGAGACAATTTTTTATCTTTGTACCACCATCAGTCCAAGGCGTCAATGAAATTAACCACTATTGCCATCTATAAAAAAATGAAATAAATCTAGTGAGAAATACAATTTCTCAGTAGGCAAAACTAAACCACCAAAACATGTTAGCATGTTAGTAAATCATCATAAAATAATTATGCAAGCTATATGAATGCATGAAATGAATTTTTACAGGGTGCACATGGCCTCTACATATCGTACTGTATGTAGCTACACCTCGTACTGGATGTAGACGTTGCGATCGTCTTACGCAAACATACATGATTTATGCCATATATGTGCACCTGGACACTACATATCCTACTGTATGTAGTATCAAATTTTGTTTCACAAAATCTCGTACTGTACTTGGAAACATGAATTAACCTATCATTACATCAACATCTATCCATAATAAAATCCATTAGCAAAATACATACCACCTTATGAAAAAGATGTTGTTATCATAACATCATATGTACCACAAGTATGGTTAAACCACTATACCTTATTTAAATAAGATCATTACCACTTAGGCATGACCTAGTGGAAGTGGGATAGTATCTCCATGGATTTTGTCGTAGGACTGCCTAGAACCCCGAGAGATTTAGATTCTACTAGGTTATTGTTAATAGATTGACCAAATCTGCTCACTTTATCCCCATTAATATCAGGTTTTCCTTAGAAAAGTTGACCTCTTTGAGATTGTCAGATTACACGGTGTGCCGTCTAGCATAGTATCTGACAGAGATCCTAGATTCACCTCTAGATTTTAGGAGAGTTTGAACAAAGCTTTGGGAACCAAGCTTAGGCTAAGTTCAGCCTATCACCCTCAAACTGATGGTCAGACTGAGCAGACCATTCAGTCTCTAGAGGACCTTTTGAGGACGTGTGTTTTAGAACGAAAGGGCAGTTGGGAGAGTTTTCTACCGGTAATAGAGTTCACCTATAATAATAGTTTTCATTCTACCATTGGCATGGCTCCCTATGAAGCTCTGTATTGTAGGAGGTATAGAACACCCTTATGTTGGCTGGAACCTGGTGAGAATCTCCTTTTAGGACCTGAAGTGGTACAACAAACCACTGAGAAGGTCAAGTTGATCCAAGAGAGAATGAGAACTGCTCAGAGTAGGCAGAAGAGTTACCAAGACAAAAGGAGGAAAGACCTAGAATTTGAGGTTGGTGATCATGTATTCTTGAGAGTTACTCCGTGGACTGGGGTTGGCAGAGCATTGAAATCTCGAAAACCCACACCTCGTTTTATTGGTCCCTTCCAAATTCTCAAAAAAGTCAGCCCAGTAGCATATCAAATTGCATTACCTCCTTCCTTTTCTAATCTTCATAATGTCTTCCATGTGTCCCAACTCCGTAAGTATGTCCATGATCCTTCTCATGTGGTCGTGTTAGATGACATTCAAGTAAAGGAAAACTTAACATATTAAACAATGCCTCTGAGGATCGATGATCGACGAACGAAACACCTAAAAGGAAAAGAAATTCCTTTGGTCAAGGTGATCTGGGGAGGTACGTCAGGGGAGGATGCAACATGGGAACTAGAGAGTCAGATGCGAGAAGCCTATCTAGTATTGTTTGAATCAAGTAAATTTCGGGGACGAAATTTCTAAAAGGGTGGGAGAGTTGTAACACCCTGAAATTTTGATAAATTGAAAATATATGCTTAATGTGATTGTTGTGTTATTTGATTGTTTGATAAGTTTGTATTAGTTGAATGATTGTTGTGTAAATTATCATTGTGCTATTGCTTGGTGTAGATGTCAAGTTATGTGGAGTTTGTTTGAGCTGCATTGAATTGTGTGATTCTGAGTTTGACCCGAAAACCTATTTTAGTAAAATTAACATTCTGGATTCGTTAACCGTTGGATCATCTTCAAATTTTAAAGATAGGTTCCTAACCAATATCTGTAACTTTTTTCCGTTGGGATTGTTAAAATAATATCTGTAACGTGAGAAATTAATTTTTCACTGAAGCAGAAAATTCTAGAATTGGGTCAGCTCGCCCAAGCTAGTTTTGCAGGCATGTTTGCTTGTCTGGGCGAGTGGAGGCGGTGTAGAATACGTTTTTAAGCTTCCAAGTGACAAAAATGGAGGTTCTTCCTCCTCCAAACAGATCCAAGATTCCCCACCACCCTCCTCCCTCACCAATAGTCATAGAGACACCCACGAACCGTCATTGCTTGACACGAGACCCCGACACGGAGAAGAACCCTTTAATCGGAGCGGAATCTTCGAAACCCTTCTCGAAGTTTCGGTAGAGAACGAACCTCTCAATCCTCCTTTCTTGGTTTCCTTGAGGTAATCTTAGTTTCTTTTGTCTTTTCTTAGCTAGTTTAAGCTTCTATTAGTGTCTCTTGTGTTTTGGGCACCGTTGTTGAGAGTTTTACACTTCCTTTGAAAAACCCTTTGAAAATGAGATGTTATAAAAGTCTCTTTTTTATGAAACTGATATCATTTCTGTGATCCTTGTTGAACCTTGGTCACATTGGTGTGATCGGAATTTCAAAATGATGCCTTTTGATGTAAACTCCCAAAATACCCTTTTAGCCACTTTTTAAATTTGAGTGGGTATTTGACACCAAATGTTAACATTGATCTTACCTTGGAAATCTATATTAAATTGTCTTCGATTTGGAGCTCGACATTTGGACCAAAACACGCGTTTTGACGGATCATGAAACCACTCCGCTAGGCTGTAATAGGGAGAACTCCTGGTTAGGTAAGGGGAGTTTATTATTTTGGTGATAGTTTAGATACCATGGTTGGGGGCCAGGGAGTCCAACTATGAAGATAATTGCCTGTCCCTGCTGTGTGCTAGTTTTCAAGAAAAACTAAGTTTTTAACTAATGGGATGCGATGTATTTATGAATTGATGTGTGTTTGTTCCAATGTGTGCTCATTTTCAAGGAAAACTTTTTTAACTAATGGGATGCGATGAATTGGCTTGTTGATGGATAAAAACTGTGAATGATATTATTGTTGTAATGATTGGATTTTTGGGAAAAATCTTAATTACAGAGGAGGCTCTGCCCAAAATTTTATAACATGTTTTCCTATTTAATTCTTTATTAAATTTTTAAATGGGCATAAGAGTGTGTTTTATATATTGTAGTCCTCCTCTTTAATTTAGAATTTTCCTAAAAATATCAATCTTGTGATATGATGAATTGTGAATGTATGAACTTTGGGTTGTCTGAAGACTTGGGGAATGTGAATCTTAGGCATATGTATTATGTATAGATGTAAAATGTGATTGCTTGTGATGTCGTTGATAATATTGAAATTGAGATGCAATTGATGTAGTTGACGATGTTTAAGTGAGATAATGTTGACATGGCTGATGATGTTGAAATGAGATTATATTGATATGCATGATGACGATATTGAGATAATATGATGTTGAGGTTGATAATGACATTGATGAGAGATAATGTTGATGTGAACAATGTCATTGTGTGTGGATATACATGGATACCTATCGGGGCTGTATGACGGGTTACCCTTGCGAGGAAGGATTTATTCCTAGCCAGGTCATACATTGATGGTGCCCATGGTTGTAGGATGTGTATGTACATATGGGATGCAATGACCGATTGGTTACCCCTGCGAGGATGGATTTGTTCCTAGCCATGGTTAGTGCATCGGTGAGCCCACATTGGTTTGTTATGTGTGTACATGGGGGTGCATGGCAGGTTACCCTTGCAAGGAAGGATTTGTTCCTAGCCGGGTCATGCATTGATGATACTCATGTTTCATACTTCATTTTTATGTGTGGAAATAGAATGAAGGCACTCACATACCTGTGGATTTCAGTGGGCTGAGAACGCAGGTACTAAGGGGTCATCAGGTTTGGAATTCCCTTGCGACGCTAGCTGATCACCGGGTGGGGGAATGGCCAGTGCACGACAGGGTGGCCCTAATAAGCGGTGAATCATTTTTCCTGTGAGAGGCTATTTCCGATGATGGTACCACATTGCATGCTGATAGTTGAGTCAGGTGCATGCATCATTCTATGCATGATTGTTTGGGTTGTGAAATGCATTGGATGATTGATTTGTTAAGTGTGTATTGGAATCATAGATTTTTGTTAATGTTTGTGGTGGGTAATGTTGTTTCCTTCCCAATTGCTGCTATCTGATGTTGTTTGGTTTTTATATATTAAACTCACCCTTGCATTTATTGTACCGTGTGGTTGGTACCTGTGATGATCGCGAACTTTCGTTCGTGGAAGCAGATAAGCAGCAGTAGGTGACTTTGGAGGGAGATCTTCTTTTTGGTTGGAGCCGCCAAGCCGACGTGATGATGTTGGATTCCTTTTTGGAGAAAGAGTTGTGTTTTGTTAATCAACTCTTTCTTAGTTAGTCTTTGGCTTTTTGTTGATATGTAATTTCAGGTGTATATACATGTAAAGCTAAAGGAAGTCCTAACATATGGATGACATGTACTAATTTCATATATATGTATAATGTGTTTAAATATGTAATTGTAATATGTGTATGATAATTGTATTATCGCGAAAAATTTACCATCATTTTCATAATCAAATTAATGAAGTTTTATTTAAAATTGAAGTTGCACGATTAAGAGTTAGCGATATCGTAGCAACGAGGCGGGTCGTTACACCCTTTCTAGCTAGGTACTCTCATCTAGTTCCATTATAACTTAGTTTCTTCTCATTCCATTACATCTTAACTAAACTCATAATTACTCTTCTAAATATCTTTCCACTTTATACAAAAATCTCCTAAGTCATGATGTCTTTCTTCCAAGCGTCTTCCACTTGTCCTTATATCACGTATGTAAGTCATGAAATATCTTCCCTTCCTACTTTCTCTTTCACGTGATTATCAAGGGAAGATGAGAAGATTTTTTCTTTCTTTCATGCCACCTTGTATAATTATCTTTCAAGGCATGATGGCTTCTTATCCCTTCGTTCATGGTGGCTTACAAGTGGATAGACATTTCTTAAGCTTTCATGATGGCACCTTATCACTTTAATTCATGAATCTTAAGATATTTTCTACTTATCATAACTTATCAATTTTTAAATATGACAAACCACCTTATTTTCCCTTTTTCCTCTACTTCACGTGAATACTATAGCCAAGGGGGATATTTTTATCTTCCCTTCCTCCTTCTATACCATATTGTTATTTCCTTTAAAGAGGAAAAAATTGTGTGGTTTTCCTTGTGTACATGTGTCACCTTTTATGAAGAAGAAGAATCCAATTTCAAGATAACTTCACACATGACATTACTAGAAAGAAGTAAAGTTCAATTCGAACTCTTCTACCTAAAGGATAAGATTAAATAATAGAACTCTAGAGATTTCCAAAATCTCTTTATGTCCATATGTCATCTTTCATGAAGAGGAAGAATTCAATTCCAAGTTGTCTTCACACATGGCATTCATAGGAGGAAGTAAAGTTCAATTCGAACTCTTCTGCCTAAAGGATAAGATTAAATAATAGAACTCTAGAGATTTCCAGAAACTGACTTCAGTTATAGTACAAATAGCTCACAAACAGTCTATATAGAGTGCTACATAGGCTTTGCGTACAAGACCGCTCTATCTTAATTCTGATTGGTCCGTTCTACTTCTGACCATCAAAAATACTAAACCATTTTATTAAATAAGTCTGTACATCCTACAATTAAGAGAAAATTCCACAGATTCTACTTATCATTTTTTTTATATTTTTTTGCTGCCTGAATTCTCCTGAATAAAATTTCAAAGTTATTACCGTATAAAATTCATAGAAATTCTATTTTAAGGTTTTTCTGTCACAACTGTATAGTTTCTAACTCTACAAATTATTTCCTATTATATGAGTCCTGTCTCACCTTATTCTGTTTCAATTTGAAATTTCTAATTTATACAGCGTACACCGACGCAAAAATCAAATTTCTCCTAAAATTGTATATTCTAAAGATCAGAAAATTCTACTGATTAGTAATATATATAAAACATGTTCAACAAATGCTTATGTTCAAATAAAATTTATCATATTCTTCTTGTATCCAATTATCATCGCACTTTCATAATTCAATCATAAATATATCTCATAATATAATTTTGAGGATGTTACAAAATGAGCAAATTAATCGATTAATCCGAGTCGTAATCGATTAAAGCAGACAGGTTTAGTTGTAAAACAAACTTATGTAATCGATTATAATTTGTGGTAATCGATTAAGCAGATAAACACAATTCCAGAATACACTTATGTAATCGATTACGAAATGTGGTAATCGATTAAATCAATTGAGCATGTTTAAAAATGAACTTCAGTAATCGATTACGATATCATGGTAATCGATTAAAACAGGAAAACATGATTTTCATTTTGTACTATGTAATCGATTACAGTACCATGGTAATCGATTAAAATGTTCTTCATGGCTTTTCCAGAATCAAAACAGAAGCTTGTAATTGATTATATCCTTGTGTAATCGATTAAAGCAGTGTAAAATGATTTTTCCAAAACACAACCATGAGAAATCAATTTCTTTATGTAAACATAAAAACCTTTATGCTTTAGTGAAATCATGTATGCATGTCAATGATCATGTTTATGCAATGCACTGATCATAAGACAAGCCTCTTAAACATTTAACAAATTACAAATGTCTTGGCATGTGAAAAGCTAAAACTTTCTTCTAAGGCATAGGCTTCATCCTTTACTTGGTCTTCTTCCAGCTCCCCCTATATCCAACAATCTCCTCCTTTTTGGCTTTGAACATGCCAAATATTAATTGAACATTTGTTAGTCTTTAAGTGCTTTGAGGGATGAATGATATGAGTCTTATACTTAATAACCTGAAATCAAATCAACCTTTTGCCAAGTTCAAGTGACAAGTATGCTTGCATAAACAAAAATCATTCTTTAAATTTCTCCCCCTAACTTAGGTAATTTTACATAAGGTTCAAAGCAATTAAAAACAGAGCAATCAATATGTTCATTATATTTCTCTCCCTATTTGGCTTTTCAAAGTAAAAAAAAATCAAGTATAAATTATAAGCAAGGAGAATATGAATCATAAACCAGAATATTGTTCAATATAGGAAAAGATGTAGTACGATGTAGTACATACATAAGAAAGCATTTTATATTCATTATATTACTCCCTTATCTTAGGTAATTTGATGTTAGATACTGATAAGAGCAATAAACAATACAGAGTTTGTCTGATTCCAAAGTTCATTTCTCTCCCCCTTAATATGTTATTTTCTCCCCTTTAAAATATGCTTATGTTCTTTTCTCCCTTTTAATATATTAATATGTTCTTATTTTTCTCTCCCTTTAGGCTTATTAAAGTAAAAAACAATTAATTGATACATGAGATAAGCAAGGAAAGACATAAACATCATAAAAGAGAATCATGATAGTTGCAGAGGAAGAAAACATGAAGGAGAGGAATTTGAAATAAACCTCAGCCTTAAGTAATCCATTAATTCGAAATGTAATCGATTACTCTAGTGCGTTTTGTAAACTGGAACAATTTTCAAACATACTGTAATTGATTACCATCTTGTGTAATCGATTATTCCAGTGAAAGTTTTAACATTAGACAATCTTTAAACAATAGATAATCGATTAATTCGTCAAGGTAATCGATTACTCTAGTGAGTTTCAGTTTCAAAAATCAGTTGAAACAGCAAGTAATCGATTATTTCGTTGATGTAGTCAATTACTTCAGTGAAGATTTGCTTCTGAAAAACTTTTCCAGCATCAAATAATCGATTATTACAATCAATTATCCAGATTGAACAGTGTGTATCAACAAGATTTCGAATTTTGAGCACATGTGATGAATAGCCAATTTAAGTGGTGTATTATGTTGTCAGGCACATTGTTAGCATGCTAGCATACATTAAACTCATCAAGATTATCTAGAAAGTATCTAAGATCACATAATCAAGCTCTAGATAAGGGGTTGTTAGATATGCTAACCAATGAATGATCATTTATACTCAATTTAACAACTACCCTTTAGGTTGTGATCTTTGAGGAAATGATGCATTTTTGTTTCCTTATGTCCACTCTTTTTGCTTTTGAGTAGATGATTGACTGATCAAACTCTGCATTTTATTCATCTCTTCCCTTTTCATTTTCCTTTATGGTTATCTTCAAAAGTGACAAGTTTTCCATCTTTTAGAGTCACATTTGTAAGCATGAACAAGTCATCTATCAAGTGTCTAGAGCTTCTTTTGTTTAAGTACCACAATGATGATTTTGCTCTCATACATACCTGCAGAAATCAAATCAAGTGCCAAAGAAAGGTACCCTCTCTATATTGGGTCCATAAGGTTAGTCACTTTCTTCTTTTTCTTTGGAACCCAAATGCAATCTCCATTAGGCACGAAGAACCTTTTGGCATAGCACCTATGAGATGTGTGACCTTTCTTCATGCAGTAATTGCAAGTTACGGATTTAGATGCTTTTTCAAAATGAGTCATTTGATTATGCTTGATTTTTGACAAACCACTTTGATTCTTCTGTTTTGGTGGTACAAACTTAGTTTTTCCAAAGGATTTTGCTTCACGTTTGTAGCCTAAACCAGAAGTATCTCAACATATTTTGAATACTTAGCATTTGATCTAAAGTGCATTTTCCTCTATAAAGCTTTTTCAAAAGATCAACTAAGTAAGAGTTTTCTGAAAGCAATTGCATATATTTTTCAGATTGAATCCTTTTGAAATCTTCCAATTCTTTTTCTAAAGCTTTGTATTTATCTACATTTGATGAAGAAAAATCACATACACATCCATTGGCTTTGTAGCTTGAAAGAAGTTTCTCATTCTCATCTTTCAACTTACATAGTTCAGCTTGCTGTTCAACAAATTTGGTGGTGTGCCATTTAAGGTTATCTTTCATCCTATTGTTGGATTTTACAATTTTTTGAGCCTTTTCATGCATCTCATGGAAAACATCATAAAGTTGATCAAGTTCAGAGTTTACTTTTGATTCAGCACTTGAGAGATCTTCATCTTCATCAACTATGGAAGTGAAGCATACATTTGCTTTTTCATCCTCACTTGATGAATCAGATGTTGTTGAGGAATTTTCTTTCCATCCATTCAAAACTTTCTTTGATTTCTTTTCTCTTAACTGCATTTTCAAAAATATAGGACATTCAAATTTAAAATGACCTTTCTTACCACATTCGAAGCATGTGAAGTTTGTGTTGTTGTCCTTTCTCTTGTTGAACTTTGAGAGCTTCTTGTTATTTTTATTCTTCAAGAACTTTCTGAATCTCTTGACTATTAGGTTGATGTTTTTATCACTTTCATCTTCATCACTTGAGTCTTCTTCTTTCTCCATATTTGACGATGCAGCTTTCAAGGCTATACTCTTTTGCTTTTTATCTGCATCTTCAGCATGTGTTAATTGAGACTGTAACGTCTCCTTTTACTCTCTCGTGTTCGATTGATTTTAAATGAAATCTCGTTTCCACTTTGTATTAGAATTATGTTAGTTATAAATTTCATAAAAATTTTCTTTCTTCTTGCTTCAATTTTACAATTTATTTGTGACATAAATGATTCTCCCTCACCACGGTTTATTTATAATAAGAATATAGTCCATCAATACAGTCCAAAATATAGTTCATCATACAGTCCCAAATACATGCCAACACAATTTACAACTGATCTAAGTCTAGTACAACTCATCAAAATAGCTTCATCATCTTCTCTTCATAGTCATCCACTGCTTTTCTGTTTCTCTGCTCGCCCAAATGAATTGGGGTCATCACAGGTGTCAACCACAGACACAAAATAGGGTAAGTTTATGACAAACATAGTTTGAATAAAAACATATATAAAAGAATATATACCCAGATGGTTATGATAGCATTTATAAAATAATATGCACGCATGATTCACCCACAGATTAAATCACACCATTTACACAGCACATAGTTCAAATCATACCATTCATTCAACACACAAATATACAACATACTCATCAAGTAATGCATGCTCATCTTCTTTATATGATGCATGACTGAGATCTCAGATTCTCATTAAATGGTACCATAGTCAAGATAGCCCCACCCTCTCTCAGTGGAATGAACCTATCCATTTAGTCAGGGTAGCCCAGTGTCACGATAGGAAAGTCACCTCCATCCATGTGATCATCATGGTGGTGTGGTCCTCACTGTCTCAACTACCCCCCAGCTCAGATTCCTCTTGTCTGAACGCATGGACTCAATTTAGCTATCTGACACACCTCCTCTGGAGGCAACTCTATTACCTCCTCTCTGAGGTAATTAAATGCAGATGAAGTATGCAATGAATTGCTTTTATTTCTTATTTACTCTTCACCATTACTTTATTTCTCAAATTCTCATCAACTTTACATTGTACACTTTTAATCACCCATCTTGATAGATTCAATATAAAAGATATATTTTCACCATAATTTCCTCATGAGATTTAGTAAATATTCTCAAGGATGTATAGAACACTTTTTAACAATACTCATCACACAAACTTTAGTAAAACATCCATTGGATGTATAACATACAAGCTTTAGTAAAATATCAAGTAAGTAACAAAATAACATACAAACTTTAGTAAAATGTTAAATCAAGTATTTCTTTAAAACATAGTCATAATATATAAAGATTTAAGTTACTTAATCACTTTCTTACTAGACTAGATTCAAGTTGTTCATTCTAACAATCATTCTTTAAATTATTTTAAGTTACTTATCCAAATCATCATCCATGCACCCTTTTAATTCTTTGAAGCATTTCATCAAACACATGGTATACAAAGCTTGATTCTTATAGAAATAAATGAGAATCTAACATAATAAATATAGTTTCAACATAGTTTTAGCATCAATCAAATATATAAGTTCAAGGAATCATAGAATACTTTTAATCAAACATATACTTGTAGCAAAATATTCTATTAGACACTATACTTCTAAACAATTATTTTCTTGAAAATAATCATAAAACATATGGTTGTAAGTCATTTTAACTTTCATTAATTAGATTAGATTCAAGTTATCTATTCAACAATTATTTATAACACTAAAAATAAGTTACTTAATCATGCTTAGACAGAGGTAAGAAAATATCAATTTAGAAAAGAAACTTCATTGATAATAATGACTGTACATTAATCAATTGAAACAGAACATGAGTATTTGAAACCAAGCCTAAACTAAAAACAGAGCATAAGCCAGAAAAAATATGAAAATCTAGACAAGTTTGTCAAAATCATCCAAAACAAACCTAAATTTCTATATTTTCCAACCTAGTCTTCATTTCTTCCAAAGCTGAATTGGTTTCAGCCCTATTCTCATGATGAAGACTGAGTAAACCATGCATCTTTTGAATCATTAGAGATTCAAAAGGAGAGTATTGGTACTCAGCAGCTCCTTGTCCAACTTCAGCTTTAGCTTCTTCTTCCTCATTACCTCCTCCTCCAGCAGCACCTTCTGGTTGTTGCATCTCACCCACCAATGGCCAGTTGATTTGGGTAGCAAATTTAATGCCATACACAAACTGTAGGTCATCATTTGTGGCTTGTGCATGATTTGTGGATCTAGGAGTGAGGATATATGTGATAATATAGTGAAGAAGTCTTCCTTCACTAGTCATATTTCTTGTGCCAAGCCTAAGCTTCAACCTTGCTTGAGGGTCTTGAAGCATCCCTCTATAAGTTTTCACTCCATCAGGAGTGATGCCAGTAACAACTTGTCAAACCTCCTCATCAATCACAATGGGAACACCCTTGACTTGAGAGTGAATAACCCCTTCCATGGTGGCCTTCATGCAGGTGTAGAACACCTTCACCAATTCAGGGTAAAAGGTACCCTAAAGTTCTACAAATTTCCTTAATCCCTAAATTTCAAGAAGGTCAGGGAATTGAAAACCTTCCTTGACAAACCAGTCAAGGTTCAGATATTTGGGGGCATGATTAATTTGGTGGCATTAGACAAGGTATAAGTCATTTTATCCTTTTCTTCAAGGAACCAAGAATGTAATCTATTCCCTAAGGATTTGGATGACTCATCAACCTTTCTCTTTCCAGTTTTGACTCTCTTTGATGTAGACATTGTGTAAGAAAGGTGTTTAGACAACTGGGCTAGAAGAAGAAGAGAAGAAAGGCTCAGAAAACTGAATGAATAGACTAGAAGAGAGAAGGAATTCAGGTGTGAATTTCTCTCTTGAGAAAAACTGAATTTATAGACAAATTCGGTGTTTCAAATTTGAATTTTGAACAATGTAATTGTTACTACACATTCCTAGGCCATAACTTTTCAGTTTTTGGATTCAAATTTTGAATTTTGAATAAAATCTGACAGTTTCAATTTTCAAAAAATTTATTCAAAACTTCAGTAACTCCATTAATAATCGATTACATAAACAATGTAATCGATTTATTTGTTCTTCAGAAAGTCAAATGACAAAGCAATAATCAATTATTCCTTGAAATAATCAATTAAAGCATATCGTATTTGAATAAGAGGAGAGTTTTTAGCAAAGCATAATCGATTGCAGAATATCAAGAATCGATTAAATCAGAGAATATATGAACATAGAGGTGTTTCCAATGAGATGTAATCAATTATTCCACAAGGTAATCGATTAAAGCAGAGAGAGACAGGAATCAGAATTTAATTTTTATGAAGTGTAATCAATTAATACGCTTGTGTAATCGATTACATGTCACTTGAAATGTCTCTAAATTAAGGTTAAGCGTCAAATAATCGATTATTCTGAAGGGTAATCGATTAAACCAGAGGATTATGCAGTATGAACAGTGAATATGCAACATATTTCGAATTTGCAATGAATGGCCAATTAATGATTCAATTACATGTAAATGAGCACATAAACAACATGCTAGAATACACTAGATTCATCAAGAATTCCTAGCATGTTTCTAAGTGTAAAGAATCTATCTTTATCCAAAGGTTTTGTGAAAATATCAGCTAATTGATTGTTAGTATCAACAAACTCAATTTTGATATTACCCTTTTGGATATGATCTTTGATAAAGTGATGTCTTATCTCAATGTGCTTGGTCCTTGAGTGCATAATAGGATTTTTGGATACGTTGATAGCACTTGTGCTATCACACAGCAAGGGTATCTCATGTATCTTAACACCAAAGTCTTGAAGTTGTTGTTTCAACCAAAGACTTTGTGCACAACAGCTTCCAGCAGAAATGTATTCAGCTTCAGCAGTAGATATAGCAACACATGATTGCTTCTTGCAGTACCAAGAGATCAAAGAGCTTCCTAACAAGTGGCATATACCATTGGTACTCTTTTTATCCAATTTGCACCCTGCAAAGCCAGAATCATGATATCCAATCAAGTTGATAGATGTACCTTTTGGATACCACAGTCCTACTCTTGGTGTAGACTTGAGATATTTTAGGATTCTTTTGACTGTTGTTAGATGAGATTCTTTAGGATTTTCTTGCTATCTAGCACACAATCATACACTTAACATAATGTCAGGTCTACTTGCAGTTAAATATAGCAAAGAACCAATCATTCCCTTGTATTTGGACTCATCAACACTTTTTCCTTCATCTGAATCAAGATAGGTAGATGTTGCCATTGGTGTTGCAGCATCCTTGCAACTTTCCATTTCAAACTTCTTGATCATTTTCAGACAATACTTGGTTTGGCTAAGGAAATTTCCATTCTTCATTTGCTTGACTTGTAATCCTAGAAAGAATGTAAGCTCCCCCATCATTGACATTTCAAATTCACTCTGCATTGAGACAGAAAATTCTCTGCACATAGATTGATTAGTTGAACCAAATATCATGTCATCCACATAAATTTGAACCAACAAGATATCATTTTCTCTTTTCTTGGTGAACAAGGTTTTGTCAACCTGACCTCTTATGAAAGATTGTTCAAGCAGAAATTTGCTCAATCTCTTATACCGAGACCTTGGTGCTTGTTTCAAACCAAATAAAGCTTTTTCTTAATTTGAAAACATGGTTAGGATGCTGTAAGCAATAAATCCATGAGGTGGGTCTACATATATTTCTTTATCTATTTAATCATTCAAAAATGCACTTTTAACATCCATTTGAAACAATTTAAAGTTCATCAAACAAGCATATGCAAGTAATAACCTAATGGCTTCTAATCTAGCAACTGGAGCATAAGTTTCATCATAATCAATGCCTTCCTCTTGGTTGTATCCTTTAGCAACCAATCTATCCTTGTTTCTTATTATGATGCCACTTTCATCTAGCTTATTTCGAAAAACTCATTTTGTGCCAATAGGAATATGAGTAGATGGTCTAGGAACTAATTCCCAAACATGGTTTCTTTTGAATTGATTCAATTCATCATGCATAGCTATTAACCAATGTTCATCCAGCAGAGCTTGATCAACACTTTTTGGTTCAATTTGTGAAACAAAAGCCATGGTACAACTTAAAGAGGATTTAGTAGAAACTTCCTTGGATACTTTCCCAATTATGTTGTCAAGGGAAAGATCTTTAGTAGTTCTCCAATCCTTGTGCTTTTTTAAAGGAGTCGATTGTTCCAGTTCACCATTTGGTTCATCTTTTTCTTTTTCATTTAAGTCATTAAGTTGCAGAAATTCTTCCATTTGTCCTGCATCAACATCACACTCCAAATCTTCCTTGGAAGGGTTAGTCTCATCACATATAACATGGACAGATTCCTCAACACATAATGTTCTTTTATTAAAGATCCTATAAGCTTTACTTTGCAAAGAGTAACCAAGAAAAATTGTTTCATAGAAACTTGTTAGACTTTTGGCAAGTGTACCAATTTTCGTTGAAAGTTACAAAATTTATAAAAGTTCATCTCCACAGGGACTTGATTTTTACTCAATTATTTCAAATAAAGCTTAACAGTTTAATAGTTATGTACAATGAGTGTGAACGGAGTTTCATGTAGTTGCAGATTAACAGAAATTATAAAAATTTAGAAGAAACGGAAATAATAAACTTAGTACGAAAGATTACGGAAAATTATGGAAGATTACGAAAACTAAGAAAACGAATTTGATTAAGTTAAAGATGTAGGATTGGATTTCATCGTTCATACCTTTAGTATTCAATTAATATTACCATGCATAAGTTATTTTCTTTTATTATTGATGCACACATAAAATCACCCCAAATCGATCCCTCGCATTTGAGAATCCTAAGAATATTTATCAAATATCGATCCCTTGCATATGAAATAAATATCCCAGCGTTACGATTATATTCGCGTGTTTATTTGCAATCTAAACGTTATGCTCTATGTCTAGCAACGTAACGTAAAGAGTAAATTTATCCAATTCGAGTTTTAAGAATACTTTTCAGTTAAACTTAAAAACCTTAATTCATGAAACTATTGATCAAGTAGATTCAAGCTTTAAGTACGAAATAAATTTACCAATAATAAATAGAAAAGACTATGCATAAATAAATATCAAAAGAAATACTATAAGGGTAAGAAGATTACATCCAATCCTTTGAGAAAAGCTAGCCGAGCATGGGCAGAACCTTCTTAGAAAAATAGGTGAAAGGATTCATCACCGCTTTCTGTTTCAGCAGAGTTTCCACACTAATTTTCCCTCACTTACTAACCTAAACTCTCCACTAACAAAGATTTAAAGAAGCAAGAACTTAGGAAAAGTTTAGAACAAGAGAGAGAAGAGAGATTTGGCTTTGCAAAATTGTGATTTTTGGCTTAGGGGTGCATGGCTATTTATAGATGTGGTTCTGTACGAGTTCACTCGCCCAGGCAACCAATTTGTGCATGTTTTACTCGCCTGGGCGAGTTAAGGCCCACTTGTAGTTGCAACTTGCCAAATTGGAGGCCCACTTGCAGGATCAGCTCGCCCAGGCGACCAGTTTATGCATATTTCACTCGCCTGGGCGAGTTAAACGTGCATCCAGAAGGCTCTTTTGGGCTTTTGGGCTGGTTTGCTTGCTGCACCTCCCAGATTTGCTTCTTTTAGTCATTTTTGCTTGCTTTGAAGTTACGGAAGCTCTAGAATTCACGAAAGCTAGCAAAATAAAAAAGAAAGTTTGGATGAATCTTCGAGAAACATAAATGCTAAGTACTAATTATAAACTTACTAGATTAGGGCAAATTTTTATAAATATTCTTAGTTAAAACACAAGATAAGTGCCTTAAATGTAATCCGAATTTTACTAAAATATGGCATTATCAACTCCCCCCAACCTAGAATCTTGCTTGTCCTCAAGCAATGGTAAAAAAATATTTGGAAACATGTTTTATAAAGAATCAACTTCCACAAATGATCAGAACATATTTTCAAATGGTTAACCTTAAGAATTGAAACCAAAAGATGAAATTCACATATCCAAATGAAATTAAGATCAATTTACATTTCTTTTCTAAAGATATCAAAGGAAACATATGACTGATTTGCACAGAGGAAAACCTCTCAGTGTTTAATTCTCTCATAGGTATGTGTTTCATCTCAATTCCTTCACTGATATTTTATAGATCGATTTTGCAATTCATTTCCTATCAAATCAAAGTGCATAATCAACAAGGATCATTAGGGCTTTTATGGCTGGGCTTTTGGTTAGAAAAGAAATCTTGGTTTTTCTGGATATTCAAAGAACCTTTTGGAATAGGAGAGCATATATAGATAAAACAGTTAAATTTTTACTTCCTATGTCTTCCTTTTCTTCCAAGATTTCTATCAATCTTTTTATTCACCCAGCTTTGTACAACACTTTTAAAAACACAAGGAATTTGTTTCCTTTTCTTTTTCTTTTTCTTTCATTTCTTTTCTTTCTTTTCTTTTACATGAATAGCATATAACCACATTTAGAAATCTTTTTCATAGCATGAAGTACCCAAAGGAAGTTTCCCATCAACAAATTATTTCCCTTTTTGCTCTCCTATCCTTAGGTAAGGTAAGGAATTCCTATCCTAGGTTAGGGTTTCAACAAGAAATTAACTGTTTGGCTCAAAAAGGGTTGCAAATGGTAAATCATTATATTCATGTTGGGATAGCTTTTTGGCCAGTGGCTTTAAAATTTGTTCAAAAAGAAAGACGGCCTAAATTATATCCATGCATCATATGTTTTGACAATTAGAAATTCATGCAAAATTACTATAATCATATCAGTGAGGACACTCAATGTAATTTAGGTGGTGGCACACACTCACTAGGCTTTAAGGGCTGTTTTCATGTTCAAATCAAATCATTTGCTTCGGAAGATATTCTTTATTAATTCCATGTAAAAAGCCTTGCCTTCATTTGATATTTGGGAAAATCATCTCATTGGGTTTTCATTCTCAAGATTTTTAACCAAAAATCATTTTGTTTTTCTGATCCAGTATCACAAAATTTCAAGTTTCAAATTAATGTCTGTTGATTCTTTTCAAAACATGTTACATTTCAAGAAAATTATTTCTTTTAAGTCCCAAAAAGATTATTATATTAAACAAAAAGAAAAAATTTTGGTATAATTTTCAAAAAGATATGTTAATAGTATATAATACCAAAAAGAGTAATATAATAACTAAAGTATTTAGAAAGCGATAAATAAAAATTAAAAACAATGTCGCAGTGTTTCAGATGATGCAATCCATGTAGGACATCAGATTATGCCTCAAATCATCCTCCTCAGCCTGCTTTCTTCATCAACATCATGAGCATGTGCAGGGCCAGCTACAGGATCCTGCTCAGCTCTCTGATCCTCTGCCTCCTTCGGGAATGTTGGCCTGTCCCTAGGCCATGCAACATAAGCTCTGAGCTGCTCCGGAGTAGGCCAATGGAATGGAGTGGGATCCTGCTGGTGCTGATGCTGGGTGTAGTCATAAAAACTCTGATTCAGCTGCACCTGCCCTCAATGATTAACAGCTTGCTGATCCGCCAAATGCTGCATGTAGGTGTGCATCTGAAGCTCCATTCTCTGCATGTGGGCAGAGATAGACTCCAGGGAAGCTGGCTCATGAGCAGGCTGCTGCTCGACCTGTCTAGCTAAACAATACTTTTCAATAAAAGCACAGTTAATAGGAGGGCGGATAGTCCTAGAGGGATGGGCTTGGATTCCAAAAAATTGACATAAACCAGTGATGAGAGCTGGGAGTCCAAGAGCCCTGTTAGCTCGCTCGGGGTTAAGAGGATGCCTAGTTGGTTCTAGGATAACAAACTGATAAATGGCATCTGAAATGATCTGAGCCACATCTATGCTAAGCTGTGTCAAGATACTATAAACTAGTTGACACTTAATCATGGGTAGATCAGAGTTGTGGTCAGTGGGCATGATGTTGCTTAGCACAAAGGTCATCCATATTTGGGTAAGTATGGTCATGTTGGTTCTCATTAATCTTACCCTATTACCTGTGATACCGCGAGCAAAGTCGCACCCTGGAATACAAAGGAGTTGTCTCATGGCTTCTTCATCAAAGTTGTTCCTCCTTTCCATGTATTCACAAAGTTGGCCTTCCGGGAGGACAAGGGGATTCCCTAAGAATTGGTTGATGGCATCGGAGTCATAGGGGATCCATTGTCCTCTGACAAATGATCTCTTGTCAATAGGGGCTCCCTCTATTGGCCATGCATTGGCATAGAACTCCAGAACAACCTCAGGATCAAATTTCTGTAAAGGGGTAGCTAGTGGCCTCCATCTTCTTCGGTCAAGTTCATCTACAAAATCAGTGTATTCATCATTAAACAATTGAACTCGTCGTTCTTTGAGGAAGGACCAATTTTGTATGGCTTCGAAGCGGAGTTGATGTTCCTTGCTTCTAAACCATTGCTCATCATAAATGAAGTCCTCTGGTGGAGGTGCACTAGTCCCTTCATTCCTAGCTCTTTTGTGCTAGAGCTTCTTTGGAGCCATTTGGAATCCAAAAAGCAAAAAATAGAATGAGATTGAAGTGCACAGCAACTTGGGCGAGTTGATGGAGAAAGGGAAGGGAAATGCACAGCAAAAGCCAAAGAATTGATTTGAAAATTTAAAATTTTTTGTATTTTGGCCTTTTAAATTCGTGCTGCAGGATATGCTTGCCCAGGCGACCAAAATAGCCATGGTCTACTCGCCTGGGCGAGTTAAACACAATTTTTTTTTTTGGAAAAATTATTTTAGCTTAAAAATATTTACTACTTTAATTAATCTATATTTATATAGGCAATAATTTTTAAATAAAATGATAAGACATAAAAAGAAAGGTTAGAAATTACTAGGTTGCCTCCTAGAAGCGCTTCTTTTACGTCGTGTTAGCTGGACGCGTTCCAGCTCAACTGTCTTGAAGTTGTATCACAGTGATGAGCCTTTCAAATTCACCACCTAGATACGGCTTGAGTCTGCTTCCATTTACAGTCCATGTTTTCTTTGTACTTGGGTCCTCTAGTATCACAGCTCCATGTGATTTGACTTCCTTTATAGTGAAAGGTCCGGACCACTTGGACTTCAGCTTTCCTGGAAACAATCTCAATCGAGAGTTAAATAACAAAACATTTTGTCCAGGATGAAAATTTCTTTTCAAAAGCTTTTTATCATGATAAAATTTGACTTTCTCTTTGTAAAGCTTTGAATTCTCATAAGCTGAGAGCCTTATTTCTTCTAATTGATGTAGTTGTAGCTTCCTTTGTTCACCTGCAAGGTTAGCATCAAAATTAAAGAATTTTAAAGCCCAAAAAGCTTTGTGTTCCAATTCCACTGGTAAATGACAAGATTTGCCATAAACTAGTTGAAACGGAGTGAGCCCAGTGGGTGTTTTGAAAGCAGTTCGGTATGCCCAAAGAGCTTCATCAAGTTTCTGAGGCCAATCCTTGTGTGACTGGGCAACTGTCTTTTCTAAAATTCTCTTAATTTCTCTGTTGGAAACTTCAGCTTGCCCATTGGTCTGTGGGTCATATGGAGAAGCTACTTTATGTCGAACACCATAATGCTGGAGGACCTTTTGAAGTTGAACATTACAGAAATGTGATCCTCCGTCATTGATGAGTACACGCGGTGTTCCAAATCTAGCAAAAATATTTTTTTACAAGAAGTGAATAACTGTTTTTGAATTGGCTTTTTGTGCAGCTACTGCTTCAACCCACTTGGTCACATAGTCCACTGCTAACAAGATATATTCATTGGAGTATGATGATGGAAATGGACCAATGAAATCAATTCCCCAACAGTCAAATGCTTCAACTTCTAAGATATTTTGTAGAGGCATTTCATTTCTCTTAGAGATTCCTCCGGTCCTTTGACAGTTATCACATCTCTGCATGTATTCATGGGCATCTTTAAACAGTGTCGGCCAGTAGAAACCTGCTTGCAGAATCTTTGCCGCGGTTCTTTCTCCATTATAATGCCCTCCATACGGTGAGTTATGACAATGCCACAGGATGTTCCTTGCCTCTTCTTGGGTGACACATCTTCTCAAGAGGTTATCTGTGCCAATTTTGAAGAGGTAAGGATCATCCCATACAAAATACTTAGCATCACTGAGAAACTTCCTCTTTTGGTGCCAAGAATAATCTTAAGGGATTGCACCAACTGCCTTAAAATTATCCATCTCTGCAAACCATGGCCTTTCTGAAATATGTAGGAGTTTCTCATCGGGGAATTCTTCTCGAATTTCTGGATCTGGGGTGGCTTCGTTGGTGAGTCTAGATAGATGATCAGCCACATAATTCTCACACCCTTTCTTATCCTTGATCTCTAAATCAAATTCCTGCAACAATAGAATCCATCGGATAAGACGAGGTTTAGAATCAGTTTTAACCAACAAATATTTGATTGCAGCATGATCGGTGTAAATCACCACCTTTGATCCAATAAGATATGATCTAAACTTCTCCAAGGCATACACTATGGCAAGTAATTCTTTTTCGGTAGTGGCATAATTAATTTGTGCATCATTTAAGACCTTACTTGCATAGTGTATAACATGGAAAACTTTATTCTTCCTTTGACCCAAAACTGCTCCCACTGTGTAATTACTTGCATCACACATAATTTCAAAATCAAGATTCCAATCTGGTGCAGTGATTACTGGTGCGGAAACTAGTTTTTGTTTCAAAGTTTCAAAAGCATGTAAACATAATTCATCAAAATGAAATGGGACATCTTTATTCAAAAGATTGCTAAGTGGTTTAGCAATTTTTGAAAAATCCTGAATAAACCGTCGATAGAATCCTGCATGTCCCAGAAAGCTTCGAATGGCTTTGACGTTGTTTGGTGGAGGCAATTTTTCTATGATGTCCACTTTGGCCTTATCTACCTCAATACCCTGCATAGAAATCTTGTGTCCTAATACAATGCCTTCCGTCACCATGAAGTGACATTTCTCCCAATTAAGTACAAGGTTAGTTTTAATACATCGCTTCAAAATAACATCAAGATTAGATAGACACGTATCAAAAGAGGTACCAAATATTGAAAAATCATCCATGAATATTTTGATGCTTTTCTCAACTAAATCAGAAAATATGGAAAACATGCATCGTTGGAAGGTAGCGGGCGCATTACATAAACCAAATGGCATATTCCTATATACAAAAATACCAAAAGGGCAAGTAAATGCAGTTTTCTCTTGGTCTTGTGGATCAACACAGATTTGGTTATATCCAGAATAACCATCGATAAAACAATAAAATTTCTTACCTGCTAGCCTTTCTAGCATTTGGTCCATGAAGGGTAAAGGAAAATGATCCTTCCGGGTGGCGTTGTTGAGTTTTCTATAGTCAATGCACATTCGCCATCCAGTGACAGTACGTGTAGGAATCAGCTCATTTTTATCATTCTTTATGACTGTCATACCACCCTTTTTCGGCACCACTTGAACAGGGCTTACCCATTGGCTATCTGATATGGGGTATATCATTCCTGCTTCCAACAACTTCACTACTTCTTTTCTCACTACCTCCTTCATGGTTGGATTCAGACGTCTTTGTGGTTGTGCAACAGGTTTAAAGTCTTTTTTCATTAAAATTTTATGTATGCAATATGAAGGACTGATACCTATTAAATCTGACAAGGTCCAACCAATAACCTTACTATTTTGTTGTAAGACTTGCAGTAATTTCTTTTCCTCATCCTCAGAAAGATTTGCATTGATGATTACTGGTTTCTGAGAATTTCCTGCAAGAAAAACATATTTTAGATGTGAAGGAAGTACCTTAAGTTCCAGCTTTGGTTCCTCATCCTTCTTTTCTTCCTTTAATTCTTCAAATATGTCGTGAGGAACAGGTACTTCTTTGCAGGCGTTCAATTGATGAAGATACTCTGATGTGTTGCTATCTCCATCTTCTTCTTGAGTTTCAGTTAATGTTTTCTTCAAACCATCTTTCTTGTGAAAGAATCATCTAGAGTCAGAAATAACTTCATCGAGAACATCAACTCTAAAACATTCTTTCTTATCTACAGGGTGCTTGATGGCTTCAAGAACATTAAACTGAACTTCATCATCATGAACTCTGACAGTGAGCTTTCCTTCATCAACATCAATAAGAACTTTGGCAGTCTTCATAAAGGGTCTACCAAGAATCAATGGTATTTCACTG
>PYAF01002385.1:33641-52383 GCA_007407185.1 Glycine tomentella
CAGAAATAACTTCATCGAGAACATCAACTCTAAAACATTCTTTCTTATCTACAGGGTGCTTGATGGCTTCAAGAACATTAAACTGAACTTCATCATCATGAACTCTGACAGTGAGCTTTCCTTCATCAACATCAATAAGAACTTTGGCAGTCTTCATAAAGGGTCTACCAAGAATCAATGGTATTTCACTGTCTTCGTCTATTTCCATTACTACAAAGTCGACTGGGAAAAAGAACTTGTCGACTTTCACCAACACATCTTCGATGACACCATATGGATGCGTGATACATCTATCAGCTAACTGCAGCGTCATCCTGGTAGGCTTAATTACAACTGCTCCTATCCTCTTAACCATGGATAATGGTATGAGGTTGATGCTTGCACCTAGTCAAGAAGAGATCTTCCCACAGATAAATTACCCATAGTAACAGGAATTGTAAAGCTACTTGGATCTCTAGACTTTTCAGGGAGAGTCTTTTGGATGATGGCACTATTGGCATATGTTGGCATCTGCTCCAATGCCTCAGAAAAAGGAATATTTATTTGTAACTGCTTGAAGATGTCAAGGAAACATTTGTATTCCCTTTCCTTTGACTTCTTGGATGGAGCATGTGGATATAGCATATGTTGGACTGGTGGTGGGGTTAAGGCTGCGTTGCCTCTGTCACTCCCTTTCTTTTTATCCTCACTTATCACTTTTCTCTCAATTTTCTTAGGTTCATCCTCTTCTTTTTCTTTTTCACTTTCTTTTTCCAACTCATCATTTTTTTTCTATATTTCCTTCATTTTTTTTTCTTCCTCATCATTTCTACCCACTACAGTTTCCCTTCTAGTGATAATTGCTTTACACTGCTCCTTGGGATTAACTTGGGTATTGGCTGAGAAAGATCCACCTCCATTGTCAGCTAACTGCTTTGCAAGCTGCCCCACTTGAACTTCTAAATTTTTGATAGAAGCTTCGGTGTTCTTTTGATTGCTGATGGACATTTGCATGAATTGTGTCAGGGTGTCTTCCATCTTTGTCAATCTATCGGATTGATCTTGCGGAGGTGAATTTCTATTAGAAGGACCTGAAAAAGAATTAGAAGAACTAGCAAAGGAATTGTCAGGAGGACCTGCAAAAAGAGGGTTAGTGGGAACATAAGCATTATTATTTTGCCTCCAATTATAAGGTTGATTAGAACCTGGACCATTACGATAGCCTTGGTAATTTCCTTGATAGTTTTGAGGTCTTGACTGATTTTGCATGTAATGTGCTTCTTCTTCTTGTGAAAAATCTCCGGGTACCGTGCAATGGCCATTTTGGTGGTCTCCCCCACAAAGATCACATCTCAGTATTTGATGGGCTGAATGAGAATGAGATTTTTGTGAGCTTCCTTGCTGAAGTTGAGGAATTTGGCCTATTTGTTTGGTTAAGGCCTCTAGTTGCTGGGTCAAGAGCTTGTTTTGAGCCAAGATGGCACTTTGAGTATTAAGCTCTAGTATCCCTTTCCTTTGAATGGGTGATCTATCATGATGAGATTGATAGTCACTTGCAGCTATTGAGTCGATGATCACTATTGCTTCTTCGGGACTTTTAGACATCATGGTTCCCCCAGCTAAAGCATCAAGGATCGTCTTGGTTTGGGGCCTCAAACCACTGTAGAAGATGTGTAATTGCGCAGCGTCATCAAAATTATGGTTTGGGCACCTCCTCAATAGTGATTTAAATCTTTCCCAAGTATCACAGAGAGGTTCATCTACTCCTTGAGCAAAAGTGGCAATTGCGGACTTTGCACTGATGAATCTTGAAGGAGGAAAGAATCTAGCGATGAATTTTTCTTCCAAATCTTCCCACGTGCTTAGACTCTTGTTGGGTTGTGATTAAAGCCATGTTTTAGCTTTACCTGTCAAAGAAAAAGGAAAAGCTCTAAGATAAACAGCTTCCACATCCTCGTCAGAAGCTCCCATTGTACTGCATAACTCCATGAATGTGGACAGGTGAGTGTATGGATCCTCATGGTCCATCCCTGAAAAGGGATGTGAACCAATTAGACTGAATAATGCTGGCTTCAGCTCCACAACCTTGTTGTTGAAAGGAGGGATGACTATCCTATTGTAATGCTTTGGGCCTTGTTGGTAAGCATAGTCACCAAGAGTCCTTCTTGGTGGTCTATCTTCACCTTCCCCTCGATCAGCCATATTATCACGAACAGGTGGCTTTTCGGATGAAGGAGAATCAATAGACGAAGTTCCCTCTGATGTCCTACTGGCTTCTAGTTTCTTTTTCTTCCTATTTTTCTTTTCTGTTTTGGTGATTTCTGGGTCAAACAAAAGTTTATCTGCAGAAAACTTACTTCGCATAAAGGAAGAAGAACAAACTACAATATCCCGTAAGCATCGAGGTTAAAATAAAAGAGAATTTATATACAAAATCAAAACTAAAATAAAATAAGAAAAAGTCCTACTAAACTGATAAATTAAATCTAAAAGAACTGAGTAAATAATTCAAATCCCCGGCAACGGCGCCAGAAACTTGTTAGACTTTTGGCAAGCGTACCAATTGTCGTTGAAAGTTACAAAATTTATAAAAGTTCGTCTCCACAGGGACTTGATTTTTACTCAATTATTTCAAATAAAGCTTAACAGTTTAAGAGTTATGTACAATGAGTGTGAACGGAGTTTCATGTAGTTGCAGATTAATAGAAATTATGAAAATTTAGAAGAAACGAAAATAATAAACTTAGTACGGAAGATTACAAAAGATTACAGAAAATTACGGAAGATTACGAAAACTAAGAAAACAAATTTGATTAAGTTAAAGATGTAGGATTGGATTTCATCGTTCATACCTTTAGTATTCAATTAATATTACCATGCATAAGTTATTTTCTTTTATTATTGATGCACACATAAAATCACCCCAAATCGATCCCTCGCATTTGAGAATCCTAAGAATATTTATCAAATATCGATCCCTTGCATATGAAATAAATATCCCAGCGTTACGATTATATTCGCGTGTTTATTTGCAATCTAAACGTTATGCTCTATGTCTAGCAACGTAACGTAAAGAGTAAATTTATCCAATTCGAGTTTTAAGAATACTTTTCAGTTAAACTTAAAAACCTTAATTCATGAAACTATTGATCAAGTAGATTCAAGCTTTAAGTACGAAATAAATTTACCAATAATAAATAGAAAAGACTATGCATAAATAAATATCAAAAGAAATACTATAAGGGTAAGAAGATTACATCCAATCCTTTGAGAAAAGCTAGCCGAGCATGGGCAGAACCTTCTTAGAAAAATAGGTGAAAGGATTCATCACCGCTTTCTGTTTCGGCAGAGTTTCCACACTAATTTTCCCTCACTTACTAACCTAAACTCTCCACTAACAAAGATTTAAAGAAGCAAGAACTTAGGAAAAGTTTAGAACAAGAGAGAGAAGAGAGATTTGGCTTTGCAAAATTGTGATTTTTGGCTTAGGGGTGCATGGCTATTTATAGATGTGGTTCTGTACGAGTTCACTCGCCCAGGCGACCAATTTGTGCATATTTTACTCGCCTGGGCGAGTTAAGGCCCACTTGTAGTTGCAACTTGCCAAATTGGAGGCCCACTTGCAGGATCAGCTCGCCCAGGCGACCAGTTTATGCATATTTCACTCGCCTGGGCGAGTTAAACGTGCATCCAGAAGGCTCTTTTGGGCTTCTGGGCTGGTTTGCTTGCTGCACCTCCCAGATTTGCTTCTTTTAGTCATTTTTGCTTACTTTGAAGTTACGGAAGCTCCAGAATTCACGAAAGCTAGCAAAATAAAAAAGAAAGTTTGGATGAATCTTCGAGAAACATAAATGCTAAGTACTAATTATAAACTTACTAGATTAGGGCAAATTTTTATAAATATTCTTAGTTAAACCACAAGATAAGTGCCTTAAATGTAATCCGAATTTTACTAAAATATGGCACTTATCAATCAGCTTTAGAATCAAATTTGTCGAAAGAATCTTTACCATTATTTAACACAAAACACTTGCAGCCAAAAGCTCTAAAATGAGATATGTTTGATTTCCTTCCTTTGTATAGTTTATAAGGGGTTTTCTTCAAAATGGGCCTTATGAGAATCCTATTCAAAGTGTAACAAACCGTACTTATAGCATCTGCCCAAAAGTGCTTAGGAAAGTTTGTTTCATTTAGAAGTGTTCTTGCACCTTCCTCAAGTGATCTGATTTTCCTCTCCACAACATCATTTTGTTGGGGTGTTCTTGGAGCAGAAAAATTGTGATTAATTCCAAGTTCTTCACAAAACTTTTCAAAATGTTCATTTTGGAATTCTCCACCATGATTACTTCTAATTGAAACAATATTGCAAGCTTTTTCATTTTGAATAATCTTGGCCAATTTTCTAAATGCTGTGAATGCATCACTCTTGGATCTTATGAATAAAGTCCATGTATATCTTGAGTAATCATCTATAATACCAAGCCCATAGAAATTACCCCCCAAGCTCATGGTTCTAGATGGACCGAATAAATCCATATGAAGCAATTCAAGAGGTCTAGAAGTAGAAACAACATTTTTACTTTGAAAAGAATTCGTTGTTTATTTACCTCTTTGACAAGCTTCACATATTTTATCCTTCTTAAACTTAAGCTTAGGTAATCCTATAACCAAGTCTTTTCTTACAAGCTTGTTCATATGATGCATGTTTACATGACTAGCTCTTCTATGCCATAACCAAGTTTCATCAATTTTACTTATAAGGTAGCTAGTGTTATGTATGAATGCATGATCAATGGATAAAACATAAATGTTAGCCTTTCTTTTACCAACATGGATAACTTCACCATTTTGACTGTCACAAATCAAACAACAATTGTTGTTGAAGGAAACTTTGAACCCTTTATCACATAGTTGGCTTATGCTTAGGAGATTATGTTTTAAGCCATCAACATACAAGACATTTATGATCATAGTCTTAAGGCTGTCTCCTATGTTTCCTTCTCCAATTATCTTCCCTTTGTTAATATCTCCATAAGTGACAAATCCTCCATCTTTTAATATGACATTTGTAAGTATGGATATGTCACCTGTCATGTGCCTAGAGCAGCCACTATCAAGATACCATAGTGAAGATTTTGCTCTTAGACACACCTCAGATTCAGCACTTTAGAAGTTTTCATCATCACTTATTATGGATGTGAAACAAACATTTGCTTCTTCATCATCTTCACTAGCTGATCCGGATGTTGTTGATTCATTATCTTCCCAAGCAATATATGTCTTCTTTGTCTTTCCTTCCTTCTTTATCTTCCTCTCACCTTGTTGCTTCTTCAAGAAGATTGGACATTCAGATTTGATGTGTCTAGGGTTTTCCACATTCAAAGCAAGTGAAGTTGGTAGAGGTGTTGTTCTTGTTGTTGTCATTTTTCTTGTTGAACTTTGTGAACTTTCTGTTCTTGTTCCTTCTTATGAATTTGCTGAACTTTTTGACAATTAGATTCATGTTGTCGTCTTCATCTTCTTCACTTGAATCTTCTTCTTTCTCAACTTTAGGGGACAACTTTCAAGGCTATGCTTTTATGTTTCTTTTCTGCATCTTTTGCATTGGTTAGTTGTGACATTTCAAGTTCATATTCAAGTAGCTTACCAAACAGTGCAACCATGGACATCTTAGACAAGTCTTTGGATTCCTTGATTGTTGTAACTTTTGGTTGCCATAGTCTTGTTAGACACTTTAGTATTTTGATGTTCAATTCTTCAGCATCAAATGTCTTTCCAAGACCAAGAAGATGATTGACAATATGTAGGAATCTTGTTTGCATCTGAGATGTGTTTTCAGTGTTGCTCATCTTGAACATCTCATATTCATGAAGCAAGGCATGCTTCCTTGATCTCCTTAATTCATTTGTTCCTTCATGAGTTACCTCCAACATTTCCCACATTTCTTTCGCACTTCTACATCTCACAGTTCTAAAAAATTCATCAGAAGACAGCAGATGTAATCATGTTTTTAACTTTAAAATCATATTGCACAACTCTTTCTTCAGCATCTGTCATCTCATCCCATTCTTTGGGAATCAATTTATTATCAACTGTTTTCATTGGAACTAAAGGACCTTTCTCAATGGCATTCCAAGCACTTGGATCATTGGATTGAATAAAGATCTGCATGCGATTTTTTTAAAAACTAAAATGCCCACCCTCAAACATCAGTGGACGATTGAAAGAAGCTCCCTCTCTAAAAGATATTTGATTAGTATTCATTTTCTTTGAAAATAAGTGATCTAGAATAACTTTCAAGAACCAGCTCTTGATACCAATTGAAAATACAATGAACACTCTTCAAATAAACCAAGAGGGGGAGTGAATTGGTTTAATTCAGGTATTTAAAATTTTACTTGAAACTATTTGCGGAATTTGAAATCTGAATCGTATCACTTAAAACCTTTTTCAAACCAGAACTTTTCTTTCAACCAAGATCAACTTGTCATGCAAGTAATGCCAGAAACTTTGTCTTGTTGATTATTTCTTGATTACCCAAATACAAACCACAAAATTAGAATAAAAGACTCAGCAATTTATACTGGTTCAACTCACAAACTTGGAGGCTACATCCAGTGTCTTCCAACCAACACTAGGTTAGTGTTTTCACTAAAACAAATATAATTCTTTACAAGCTATTGCAACAGATCTCCCTTGTCAAACCCAGACAAAGAATCAAAATCTAAACACTATATATTTCTTAAGATCAAGAACCAGAGAACACTACTCTGTTCTACCCTCTAGAGAACCCTTCTCCAGAAACAGCTTTAAAGAAACTATTTGCTCTTAGGAAAATACACAGACTTTTAAACAAACAAATACAATCATAGTCTAGAGTTCAAGAAAGATATCACCTCATGATCCTTAGCATATGAATGAGATGAATGCAACCAATCAAACAGAGTTTGAATGTATGAATTGCAGAGAACAACTTTCATGAAAACTCTTATTAAGACTTTGCTCAAAACTTCATCAACAATGAAAAGTGAATCTTAAGTTTTGATGAAGAATGCTATTCACTCAGAACTAACTTTTTATCAACTTCTAAAGCTTTGGGAGTATTGGGTATTTCGCAAAAATGAATTTTAAAAACTTAACAAAACCATAGACCCATAAGTTTTTTATAGAAAAACAGTTTTAACAGAAAGTAATCGATTAAACCGTATGTGTAATTAATTAATTCAACATATGTAATTGATTAATACATCATTTAATTTGTTCTTGAGCTTTCTGGAATTCTTTCACGAACAATTTAATCGATTAATACGTGATGTAATCGATTAACACATATAAGCTCAAATTGTAAATAAGCCTTGGTAATTGATTACGCCTTACTGTAATCGATTAAGACAGACTCTTCATTTTAAATGAAATGAATTAAGTAATCGATTATGATTTTCTATAATCGATTAACACAGATAGACACATTTTGATATAACACTTGGTAATTGATTACAGAATGTTGATAATCGATTAAAGTGTTCAACATGGCTTTTCCAGAAATAAATACAAGCATGTAATCGATTACATATCAATGATAATCGATTAAAGCAGTGAGTGCATAAAATGATTTTTCCAAAACATTAAGCCATGAGATTTTCTTTGCAAATGTAAACATTTTAGACTTATATTCAACATATGAATGCATGTGAATGAATTATGCAATGCAAGGATCACTAGACTATGTACTTGAACCACTTAGACAATTACAAATGCCATCAAAATGATTGGCCATGTAAAAAGCTAAAACACCAAGCCAAATACTTCAGCCTTGCTTTGATTGCTTGCAGCTCCTTCCTCCAACTCCCTCTATATCTAACATTGTTGTCTCAGCCACTACTTTTCTTCCACAAAAGGCGAAGCTTTCCAGGATTCCTAAAGGATGAACAGTAACTTCCTTCCCTTCAATCTATTATGGGTCATTGATTGTCGTCGATGTTATCCTGACCACTACTTTTCTGCCATAAAAGATAAAACTCTGAAGGATTCTTGACGAGTGAACAATAACCTCATTAGTAAAGGTGATTTTTTTTCTTGTTTTATGACACTTTTTTATGCATTTTTAGACCAACTGGAGTCCTAAAAGTTGTATCATCAACTTCATCAGCATGCAAGTTATTGGAATGAATCATTATTTGAACCAAAATAATTGATACCCATAACCATATAAGTGCCAAAAGTTATCCTCATGGGATGATTTTTCTTTCTAGAAATGGTTCAAATAGGTGTTGTGAAACTTTAATAATAAATTTTTAATGATGACAAATTAATGTATCAACATAAGTAAATTACATAAACACAAAACACTGACAATAATTTCTTAATACGCTACTTGCTAAAAAACAAAAGAAAATTACACAATTAATCACTAAAGTGGGATCCAATGCCACAAACTCTAGGCTTCCTATTTAATATCTTTAGTGTCCACTAGTTCCATATCTAAGAGCTTGCCAATTTCTTGTTGGATTTTGATGAACTCATCCATGTTCATGTGGTTGAAGATATTCATCGGGAGCAATAAGTTTCTCTTCCTGGATGAACTCATTATAATTAAGATTAAAATTTGTTTGATTTGTTGATTAAGAATTGAAATTATTTACAACAAATGTTTAAGAACTTTCGACTACAGCTAGGTGAAAGGATGCAAGCGAAGGAATGGGCATACTTTGCATGTAAGCATGAGTAGATTTCGGTGTTTGAAGATATGTGCCTATGAGGTTGCTCATAAAGTTTTCTTTACTAGCATCAATAAGTATTGATGTACCCATAATCTTGTTGAGGTTGTTGTGGAGTGAATTCAAATGATTGAGGAGGTGGTTCTAGTCCTTCATCTTGCACATTGGCAACAATGGTAAGCTTTGTAAGGGAGATGTATTGCAATGGAGAGGAGGACGTTGTTCAGTTGTTATCTCTAGAGTTGAGTGAGATGTGTCAGCAACATGTGGTTGCTTGCAAATCGTATTAGGAAACTTTTGAATTTGCTCAGCACCATTTCATATATTAACTCATATGTTGAAGATGTCCTTGAATAGATTGGCTGATTAACACATATTTGCCTCTTTCTTTCCAAATGGCAATCTACTATTAATGTTCCTCTGCCCAATTTGTGTCACTATGTTATCTCATGTCTATTTGATGGAGTTTGTCAAGATTATGCAGTGGATTTGGTATGTCTTGCCAAAGTCCAAATTGGAGTTTGACCCTATCGGTTTGATGTCATACTACCACTAGGAAACAAATTAAAGCGACATAAGAATTTCATATTTTGGAATCCTTGAATGCATGTTTTGGCAAAATTGACTCAAACCCTCTGTAAGGCATCTAATGAAACAGAAAAAAAAATATGGGTTAATAATTTATAAAACAATGTAATTGATGTTTTAATAGATAACATAGAAATATAATTTTGAACCTCCTTGTTATGCATGTTATCCAATCTTGATCTATATCCTATAACATCACCACATTGGATTCCTGAAAATCGTTGCTCTTTGCCACTCCATCTAGTAAAATACGTAATACATTATTGTCAAATACTTTATTAACAATGGGTTAATTCGAGTGAGGAATCTTTACTTACCTATTTGTAAGTGGATATGATGGATGACACTCGACCTTTGGTTGAATGACTGACATGTGATACCATGCCCAAGACTGCAACAAGAATGTACTTCCACCCATTTTTTTGGATTGTGGAAATATTGCTCTACACATTTCTCTATACAAATGTGCTAAACATGTTGAACCCCAATTGTACCATCTAGCCTATTCCAGATCTGCTAACAAAGGTAGATACTTCAGGTGAACTCTATTTCCTAACTTGTCTAGCATCAAGACCCCCCAATCAACGCTAAAATGTATGCCCTACAATGGGTTGCTAATTGTTGTTATGTGGGTTCTTCTGGGAGAGACAACATATTTTCTTTTAACCACTTAAGTTTTAGCGTTGATCCCACTAGTGTAACCTTTGGGGGAACAACACCTAGATATTCTGCGCACATTTATTTCCAATCAAAATTAGTTGGGTCAGTAACTACTTTTCCGTCAACTTGTAAACCCATTTGAAGAGAAACATTTTCCAAAGTTATTGTGCATTCGCCAATTGGAAGATGAAACATATGTGACTCTGGTCTCCACCTTTCTACTAAAGTGTCGCGATTTTAAAATGTCCAAGCTTTGCAACATCAGAAAATCCTGCTTGAACCAACAAAGATTGAATTCAGGAATTTGTAGTAGGCATATTTTGAGGATATGACTGGATAACATCATTTGTTTCCTGTATACACTGGCATTATGGTATGAATATTTTGAAGTGGTAACATAATTAACATTCAATAAGGCTTAACATATTACATATTTGTCCAGATCTATGAAGGTGTTGTTTCCAAAGAAAATGAGCATCTGCAGGTTCCATGTTTTAAGGTTTGTTACTAACGTAAAGAGAATGCTAAAGAGGGATATATGGCAACAAATTTAAGTGAGTCTGCGTATGTATGTGGGGTCATTACATGTGTTGCATCTATAGGAAAAAATTAATTCATGAATAATAACACAAGTTATATCAAAATGATTATAACAATTCAATTTTTTCAATTTGATCTCAATCATTCTTTATTAGTGTGCTCTGATCAGTGTTATCATAGGTATTAATTTTGTCGGTGAGATCTTGATCGTAGCATTGTAAAGTCCATGTAACAAGTCATTAATAATTATAAATATAGTCTACACTGAGTTAGTTTGAAACATCACCTCAATCACAAATACTTGATCTTAACCTTACTGTTACCCTAACCATAGCTTCATCACTAGTCACCGTGATTGTGTACTACAATGGTGCCATCACAACAACTCAACATGGGTCAACGGTTGTAAGAAGTGAACTAAAGATAGTTCAACTTAACAACATTTCATTTGATGCCTTGAAACAAGCTATTGAAAACAAGATTAGTCTACCATATGGTAAAATGGTGAAGCATGTCCATTATCGATACCTATATCATTTGTTGGTGATTGTTTTTAGTATAAGGCCTTCAAGTTGCAAGACGATGAGGACATAATAACTTTGTTTTCTTTATTTATGAAACTCCACAACCTCACATGCGTTGAGTTATGTGTTACCATTAAGGATACACCCACATATACAAATGCACAACCACCACCCATTTTTGCAAGCTCTTGGAATTTGGAGGGTATGAATGAATACGTTGATGAAACAATGAACATTGAATCGAGTTTTGAAGAAAAAGCTTCCCAAGTTATATGATTGTTATGTTTATTATTTCATGTTTTGTTGTATTCATGTGTGTTGTTCATTGTTGTATTACTATGTGTTTGTACAAAGTTGTGTCAAGTTTGTGATTTTCATTGTTTCTAATTTCTTAGTTCTATATTAAAAATAGTTGTGATATTTAAAAAATGTTTTGCATCAGTGCATCAGGGAATGCTTTGCTTTGCGTTAGAGCATCATGGAATCTGTTGCTTTATGTCACGACGTCATAATCTGATGTTTTACATCAGGGCATCAGGGAATCCTTTGTTTTGCGTTAGTACATCAGGGAATCTGTTGCTTTGCGTTAGGGCATTAAGGAATCCTTTGCTCTACCTCAGGGCGTTAGGGAATTTGACGTGTTGCATTAGTGCGTCAGAGAATCTGATGTTTTGCGTCAGTGCGTAAAGGAATTCAATGCTTTAATTAAAAATCTAAAATAAATGATGCAGATTGTATCTTAAAAATGAACGGCTCACATCATGTTTAAGATTTTCTCTACATATACAAGGTGTATTCACCTTCAGTTGCACATCCGCACAACACTTTCTTTCTTAATTAATTAATTACTTTCAACTTTGTAAACATAATACACAAAATGTCTTCCTCATTTGTCAATTGGTTAGTGCACTACAATGGTCAAATAATCAAATCAGATGAAGGGGATACATTTGAATGCCCCAACCCAATGTTTTTTTACGTCAAAGCGAGACATCACACTTGAAGCCTTGAAAAAGAGAATCCACCAAAGGATCAGACTTTAACCACATGACCGAGTCAATGATATCTCCTTTCGATACCCCCACTAGTTGAATGCGAAATGCTCAAGTTTAAGGCAATGAAAGTTGTTGACAACAATGACGTTAAAGGTATGATTGTTGTTATTCGTCAACATGAGGTTTTTTCATCTTTTGAATTGCATGAAAACATTGAGCTAAATATGCTTCCCACCCCAATTCCTCAACCAATACCTCATGAACCTCATTATTATTCATATTCCCAATCCAGTTTTTCACATGTATCATATGCAACCCCATCATATACACATGACGATTTCTACTAGCTAGCATCAGATTTAACTGATTCACAAGTACATGAATGGAAACAAACCACATATTCTTTTACACGACTTCTTTCCGCACCATTTTCCACCAATTTGTTAGCCTCACAATCATTTGGTCTTATTGAGGATCAATCCCATGCATATTGAGTACTCCTGAAGCAGAGCCTATCCCATCAACTCAACCAGATGAGCCTGAATTTGCAGAGTTCGGCTTACCTAACGAAAAACAGAGTCCCTTTAGATAGGACAAAGACAAAATTTTATGTAACTAACCCCATGAAGAATGTGATGAAGAGGCTGAACCTATACCTCCATCAACAATCATACCAACACATATGCATAATGTTGACCTTGAATCTAATTTTCAAGATTTTGAATACGGTTATACGTTGGATCACGAAGAAGTCCAACATTCGGTGAGAACCCTCTTTGGAGGGATGCGTTTTGACACTGAAAAAGTTCGACATGTTTTGCAACGATATCATGTGAACAAAGGATCTAATTACAATACCAAGTTGTTAAATCAAACAAAGCTAATTATCAAATGTGATGATGATGGATGTGTTTGGAGGTGCAGACCAACATATATCCTTGTAAGTAAGAACTGAGAAATCAGAAAGCTCCATGAACCCCTTACATGTTTAAATCATGCCATATCACAAGATCATGTTAAGTTATATTATATGTTCATCAATAAAAGTATCCACACATTGATCATAACGATCCATCAACTTTAGTGTCAGCCTTGATAGCACATGTCAATGTCTATCGAACAAAGCAAAAGGCCATTGAAAACATCTATGGCAACTAGGAAAAATAGTACCACGATTTACCAAGATTGTCGCAAGCTATGCAAACATATCTACTTTCTGGTATGGTCGTAGAGAAGGAAACACAGCAAATGCCTACCGAACAAGGTCAAATAGTAAATGATGTCGTCAAATTTCATCGTCTTTTTTGGAGTTATAGACCATGTAACAATGAGTTTCAATATTGCAAACACGTTCAATTCGATGGAATTTGGTTGTACGAAAGGTACAAAGGGACTCTCCTTGTGACAGTTGCAAGTAAATTTATGGGTTAAATATAAATTTTACTAACAACAAATCATTTTTTTATAAAGACATGAAAAATGTAAAGGAATAACTAATAAAAAACATAAAAAATAATTACATAACAAAAATAATCAATTTTTTATTATAAAAAAAACACGTTAAGAAATCGATTCTCAGCAAGAATTGATTTATTGGTTTGGGGAGAACTGTTTTAATAGAGTGAATAATAATTTGAATCATTTGAATAAATAATTTAGAGGCTGTATTATTTAAATTATTTTTTATTTTTTTATTATTGGAGTAAAAATCTCAAAAACTTCCGTCCACCTGCCCTTTGATTATCACAGCCTACCATTTACGCTTTACTTATAGCATTTAAATTAATTTCTGATTCAGTTCCATCGGAACACAATAACACTGACCAACAAGCCAATGACAGCAATTGTCTCTAAAACAAATCAAATGCCTTGGAAACTGCTGCCATGGATATGAGAAAAAGTTCACAATGATAAAGCAGATAATGAAGGAAAGGAAACTAAAGGTGAACATAAGCGTAAACGGTAGAAATATATCAGTATTAGCTGTAAGAAAAATGATAACGAAATAGAAATTCAGATACACGAAAAAATAATAAAGAATACTCATAGGTGTCACGTATGATATTTCTATCAGTCTAATTAACGGATCTCATAAAAAGAATTTAATTGGATTAAAAATTGAGGGACTCAATTGCATAATAAAAAAATTAAACAATATAATTAAACATTTTTAATAAATTAAAAAACTAAATTGGATATTAAACCTTATAAATGTGTAAAAAATACAATAATTATATTTTGTCTTTACAAATTAATGTCAAATTAATCTCAAAAAAATTAAAATTTAATGTCAAATTAATCTTTAAATATTATAAATTAATGAGAAAATAATCATATAAAACTTATCGACAATACTAATAATTGCAACACTTTTTTACACAAAAGAGCCTAAATTGGAATTTATCGTTTTTTATGGAATAAATTATTATCACTTTACACCGTGCAAAAGTGACCATTTTATATATAAAAAAAATTGTTCAAACTGTTTTACTTGACTGGTTCAGTGGGTAAAATTGGCCAAAATTAGTCCGATTTTATAGATAAATAAATTGATAACAATTGATGTATTTTAAAAATAATTGTTTTCGCTATCAATTTGTAAGATAAATACAAATTATTTATTTAACTAGCTAGTACCAGTTTTGTTGATTAAATGCAAGGAAACAATGGAAAATATTAAAACTATGGAGATGCATTAGTCCAAACGAGAGAAAAAAGGGGTGTTCACATTTTTATGCAATCAATAAACAAATACAAATACTACTACTACTGTAACAAAATAAAAACAAATAAATGCATGGCAGATATGCAGACCACCAAAAAATAAAGAACTGAACATGTGATATCCATCAATAGAATGGACAAAAATTGATTCACGAGAGGAAGAAGAGGTGGAGGATAAGGGAATCAAGGAAGAATAATACTCCCTCCTTGGGTGCTTCCCTACGGTTTTTCCGTCGAGGTGAGGTTGGTGGTTGAGCTTAATATGGCGTTATTGGTTTTTTCCTCATATCTTTCTGTGTATTCTGTGATTTCACTTGTAAGTTGCACCTCCATTGCTATTTGTTTGGTCTCTTCTTCTGTGGAGGAACAACAGTCTTGGGTTGTTCCCCATTTTTTCTTGCAGGAATTTCCCCCTCTCGGCATCGGCCAATGCTACGGTTTCTGTTGCTTTGGTTTCTATCAGTTGAGTGATGGGGAAAGGAAAAAAGAAATCGGGGAAGAAGGAACTGGGGTCGTGAGGGAAGGATGTGGTGCTTGCGAACTCTTCATCCGACACCATAGAAGCCCCAGAGTTTGATGCGGACCAACTATTTGATGGTTTGCCTGAGAAAGAAACTCATGCCGTGGAAAACCCAATGGTGCCGCCCACCTTGGTTGAGACCACCTAGTCGACAAGTTGCTTGAGAAAAGCCAAGTAGCAACAGATTCCCAGAGTGTATCGCGTACCTTGGGGAACGAAGATACGGATTCTGTGCATGTGGAAGATTATTCCTCATCAGTAAGGGATGAAGAGGTGGGCCTGGAGGAAAAGGATGATGAGCCTCCGGAAAAAGATCCCTCTAAACCTACCTGGTCCAGCCTTTTCCAGAATAGCAGGGCTCCTACTGAAGGGTTGGTTTTATCCAACAATCCAGATTGTGCCGACCAGTTTTTATGAGTCACAAAGGAAGATTGTATTCCCCTTCAGAAGGCCTGTGGTTTCTGTGCTATTGGATATGTAGCAGGTCGCTTCCCGGGGAAGAAGGCTATTATTGAAATTTGCAACAACTGGGGTGTCCATTATCAGTATTCGGTTCACCCCAGTGGGTGGTTGATTTTTCGATTTGAATCTAACGAAGACCTGGAGAAGGTACTGTTTGGTGGACCTTATTTTGTGTTTCAGAGACCCCTGCTTATGAAGAAGATGCCTGAATTCTTCGCTTTTGGCAATGAAGAGATTTCCAAGGTTCTAGTGTGGGTTAAGCTTCATAATTTGCCTTTGAGGCTATGGTCCCAAAATGCCTTGAGCAAGATTTTGTTTTCTGTAGGTACACCTATAAGGACGGATAAGATAACTAAGGACTTTGGTTCATTTGCCTATGCAAGAGTCTTAGTAGAAGTGGATGTGTCCAAGCCTCTAGTCAAAAAAGTGAACTTTTTCCTCCCAGATGGGTCTCCTTTTGAGCAAATCATTGATTACGAGTCCAAGCCTAAATTTTGCAATGGATGCAACATGATAGGCCATAAGACTAGTTCTTGCACTTTCCAGCAGGGAAAAAGTGCAGTCAAACAGCCGCTTCTAACTTCTGAGCTTGAAAACAACATAGAGCATCTGGAGGTGTTGGAAAACCAAAACAGAAAGGAGAGAATGGAAGCTCAGCATGATTTTGTGAGGGAGGTGAATCACCCCAGTTACCATATGGAAGCTACTCACCAACATAATGAGGCTAGGGTGTTGGAGGATCAATCTGGCAATTTGATTGACAACACAACCAAAGACAGTTTGGTAAAGGGTCAGGTTATATTAGACAAGCAGAAAGCTATTCTGATTGAAGCTGATGATAATGCCAGCCAGGTCCAGCTGGTGGATGATATGGGATTTGTCAAACAGAAGACGAAGGTCAAAAAGAAGGGGCCTTTGCAACCAGACTTGAACAAAAATATAGAGAAATCACAGAAGATAGGCACTGGGGAGAAGAATAAATTTCATCATTTCATTGACGGGAAGGGTCCTTCCAGCAAGAAAAAATCATTCTTTCTTCGTGGAATATTAGGGGCTTTAATATGCCCCTAAAGCACCGTGTAGTGCTTAACTTTTTGCGCTCTAAGGAGGTTGATGTGTGTGCTCTGTTGGAAACCAAGTTGGATGAGTCCTTCTTGAAGTTCATCATGAGTAGCAAGTTCTATGGCTGGAGGTATTCGCATAATATGGCTATGCACAGAGCTGGTCGTATTATTATTTTGTGGAAAGATGATAGGGTTGACTTGGATGTCCTGGATGTATCAGCTCAAGCTATTTATTGCAAATTTTTTTGTAAGGCTAAAAGGTATTTTAGATGGGCTTCGTTTGTTTATGGCCTGCATTCCATAACTGATAGGAGGCACCTTTGGCATTCCCTTCTGGAATTTAAGAGACAGGTCACTGGTTCTTGGATTGTTCTTGGTGATTTTAATAGTGTCCGCTATCCTGAAGATAGAAAGAATGGCTCGGCTGTTTCTATTTATGAAGTGGCTGACTTCAACTCTTGTTGTTCGGACTTAGGTCTTCATCAATTAAATACTTGTGGTGGCTCTTTTACCTGGACAAATGGGTCAATTTGGAGCAGAATTGACAGAGCGCTGTGTAATTCTCATTGGCTTGATCAGTTCCCTCAATCCTTTGTTACAGTCTCTGAATTTATGTCAGTCTCTGATCATGCTGCCCTCGTGGTTAACCTGGACCCTCATCTTTTAAGAGGAAAGTCAGCCTTTAAGTTTAACAATGCTTTGGCTGAGAGTCAAAATTTCCTCACTGCAGTAGGCGTTGTATGGTCTTCTGAAGTTCATGGGTGCAAGATGTACCAAGTGTGCAGAAAGTTGAAGTTGCTCAAGCCTGTTCTAAAGCATCTTTACAGCTCGGAATTCTCTGGTTTGACAGTCCGTATTAAGAACGCCGAAGAGAAGTATTTCAATACCCTCTCTAGTGTCCGAGATAGACCTCAGGACTACGCTTTCATCGCTAAAGCTGCTGCTGATTGAGAAGCTGTTCTTCACCTTAGGTTGGCCAAGTCCCGTAAGCTATCTCAGCAAGCAAAGAATAAATACCTGGTTGCTTCTGATAGGAGTTCCAAGTTCTTTTATTCCCTTATTAATAAGGAAAAAAATTCAAGGTTTATTCCTGCTATCATTCAAGAGGATGGGAATTTCACTAATTCTGAGGAGGCTATTGGTGATGAGTTTTCTAAGTTCTTTTCTCCCTCATTGGTACTGCTTTTTCTCCCTCATTGGTACTGCTAGCACTTGTGACACCCCTTCTTTGGATATTTGTTTGAATGGCCCTCAAGTTCCTCCGGACTACATGGCTGATCTTATTAAGCCTATTTCTTCATCTGATATTTGGGACATTGTTCCCAAAATGGACAGCAACAAAGCGCCTGGGCCGGATGGTTACAATGCTTTTTTCTTCAAAAAAGCTTGGCCTATTGTGGGGAATGATATCTGTGACGCAGTTTGTTGATTTGAGGGGGAGCTACTTGAAGATTGAAGTAATTTGAAGACTTGGAAGTGTTTTGACTTTCAACATGCTTGTAGGCTTGAAGAGAAGCTTGTGATTAATTGTAAAAGGAAAGAAAGCTTTCTGATGATCCAAGTCACTACATTCATATCATACATATGCATTTAAGCATTACATCACAAAGGCATTAAGTAATTATTTTAAATCTTTAAAGAAGCTAAGTATTTTTAAAAAATAGCATTAACCTGGTTTAATCGATTAATATGCCCAAAGAATCGATTATTTTGTTCATCAAGCTTTCTGGAAAAATATCAAGAACAATTTAATCGATTAACACCATCAGGTTAATCGATTATTTCATCTTAGCATACTGATAATCTGCCTTAGTGACTGGTTTAATCGATTACCACCAATCCGTAATCGATTACACTTCATACTTAGAAAAAGTGCTCACACTGCCTTAATCGATTACCATTCATTGTAATCGATTACTTAGTTCATTTCATGTTTTGCACTTAGTCTGTCTTAATCGATTACTATTTG
>PYAF01002385.1:54075-69100 GCA_007407185.1 Glycine tomentella
GGCTTTTGTTTCTCAAATTGAACCAAAAGATATCAATCATGCTTTGCAAGATGAACATTGGATGCATGCCATGCATGAAGAGTTAAATCAATTTAAAAGAAATGAAGTTTGGGAACTTGTTCCTAGACCTCCATCCATTAAGCCTATTGGTACAAAATGGGTTTTTAGAAACAAGCTGGATGAAAGTGGAATTATAGTCCGAAACAAAGCTAGATTGGTTGCAAAAGGTTACAACCAAGAAGAAGGCATTGACTATGAGGAACTCTTGCTTCCATATTTTACACAGTTAAGGAGTTTTTTGCTTCCAGCAGACTTCTTAAGCAAATAAATCATGCTTATATTGCCTTAATCCCCAAGCTGGTTGGTGCTAACAGAGTGAATCAATTCAGACCTATATCCTGCTGTAACATCATTTATAAGATTATTTCCAAGGCTTTAGCTAACAGACTAGTCCCTGTGCTCTCCTCTATCATCGATCCGGCTCAAGTTGCTTTTATCAAATCCAGAACCATGGCTGACAATGTGTTCTTGGTCCAGGAGATCATTAGGAAATATGCCAGGAAAAGAATTTCTCCCAGATGCATGCTGAACATTGACTTGCATAAAGCCTATGATTCCATTTCTTGGAATTTTCTCAAGTGGATGCTTCAGAATTTGGGTTACCCATCAACCTTCACTAATTGGGTTATGGAATGTGTTTCCACTACTTCTTATAGTGTCTCAGTTAATGGCCGGATGTATGGCCACTTTGAGGGCAGAAGAGGCTTGCGACAAGGAGACCTATTGTCCCCTTATCTCTTTGTCATATGCATGGAGTACTTATCCTGGGAGTTGAATGCTCTTAAGGATAACATGTTATATAACTTGCATCCTAATTGTGCAGCGCTTAATATACTCACCTGGCTTTTGCTGATGACATTGTGCTCCTCTCCAGAGGTGACTATCCTTCAGTTGCTACCTTGTATTCCAATCTGGGCCATTTCTGTAGTGTTTCCGGCTTGTCTATCAGTCAGGGGAAGTCGGCGCTTTTCTCAGCTGGTGTGGATGACGTCACTTTGGATGACCTTTTCAGCTTAACTAGGTTCCAGCCTGGTGCTTTCCCTGTTAGGTACCTCGAGATCCCCCTTATGGCTTCTCGCCTTAATGTGTGTCATTATTCGCCGCTTCTGAACAGGATCGGTAACTTCATTCAGAATTGGCATAAGAGAACCTTATCTTATGCTGGGCGCCTTGAGTTAATTAAGGGTGTGGTTGGTGGGTTGGTGAATTTCTGGTTGGGGCTTTTTCCGCTGCCTGTGACTGTCGTAGACCGTATTGATACTCTCTGCAGGAATTTCCTTTGGGGCAAAGCTGATGCTGGTAGGAAGAAACCTCTCGTTGCCTGGAAAGTGGTGTGCTCGCCCAAGGATGAGGGCGGGATTGGTCTGCACAGCTTGAAGGACTGGAATTCTTCCTTGCTTTCTAGAGTCCTTTGGGATATTTCGGCCAGCAAAGAGTCCCTTTGGGTGAAATGGATCCACCATTTCTATCTTAGAGGGAACTTGATCTAGAGCTATTTGTGCACTAACTCAGAATCTGCTCTTCTGAAGAGGTTGCTTCAAATCCGGGATTCTTTGATGTTGAGAGAAGGAGACTCGGATCGTGCCAGTATGTTGCTTATGGCCTGGATGCAAAATGGTAGATTTGATACACGTAGAGCCTATGACTATTTCAGAACTGCTTCACCTAGAAGACAGTGGGCTAAAGTGGTCTGGAATAGTGTTATCCCGCCTAAGGAGGCTTTCTGCTTGTGGATTGCTGCTAACAAAAGATGCCTTACCTTGGACTGTCTTCCCTTCTTGAACAAGGGAACCTCTTGTAGTTTTTGTGGTGTTGCTAATGAGTCTAATGACCATCTCTTCTTTGCTTGCCGAGTTATGCTGAGAATTTGGGCCCATATCAGAGACTGGGTTGGTTTTCCGAGAAAGAATATTTCTCTTCAGGGTACCATGAATAGCCTAATTCATGGCCGTGCCACCACTGGTATTTTGGGTAAGCTAAGGTGTTTGGCCCTAGCTACTATGGTTTTTTGTATATGGTCTCATAGGAATTGTATGGTATTTGAGAATCACAGATTACACATTTCGGATTTAATTGAGAAAATTAAATTCCGAATACTTAGATATGCTCATTTAACGCACTTGTATTAGCAAATGTGTTGTTTTTTTTTTTTTTGTTTTCCGATCTTATATTTACCGGTTGTGCCACATTTGCTTTTTGGCAAGTGTTGATTAGTCGCATTCTGTTTAGCCAGGGTATGCCCTGAGTATTTTGTATTTATCTTTTGGTTAATATAATTTTTGCATATTTTCACAAAAAAAAAAAAAAATTGATTCACACAATGGGTTAGCATCATAAATGCTTTCTTCTTCTCCCAACGACGCATCTACTTCCAACATCAAGAAGAGAGAAGAGATGAGAAATCAAATCGTAACCCCAAATTAAACTTAACTCTCTCTCACTTGCCAAAGTAGCTGACAACATTCTTGAGGGACCACATACACATGTTTTGATGGATGCAAGCAACAAACTCATTAGGTGATTAAGAAACCGAGCTCAGCGATTAAGAAAACAGGCAACAAATATTTATTTGTCCTGCTAATAAGTGTCTTAACTTTTTGCAAACGTTAATAAATCTGTTAATTATATTGGTTAAGGAATTTAAAGTATATATATATATTTTTATTAGCAGATGAAAATTGACCATAATCTTTTTTACATTTTTCTATATGATTTACATAATAAATGTTTTTCTTTAATTTCTTAACAAATGCCAAAAAAACACTAATTAACAAGAAATTAATTTTTTTATGAGTGTCTTGACTGATTAATAAATAAAAATTTTTAACCAAAAATTACTTTGGAGTTACGTTAATATTTATTGAGGGTGTTAAAAATGTGCAATGTACTCTTTTGATGTACTCCATGATTCAATATTTGTTCGCATTTTAATGATTAATGGAGTCTCACTCAATTGATTGATCACGGTGTGTATCTTGTTTTAAACTTTTGCATTTTAATTTGATTCTTATCTATATAAAAAAAAGATGTGTTTTAATAAATAAAAATCATATTTATTGAAGTACAATTTCTACATATATAAAAATTTATTAAAAGAGATTAGTCCCTTAAATAGATTTTTATATAGAAAAAAATTGGTCTCCAGTTCTTCTCATAAAGAAATCTAACTCAAGTGATTGATCATGATGTTAAGTTATGGTAAATCTATTGTATTTATTTTTTATTCTTATGAATAAAAAAGTGCATTTTAATAAATAAAAAATTTCATATTTATTGAACTACAATTTTTAGATATATAAAAATCTATTGAAAGAAATTAGTCTCTTAAATAGATTTCTATATATTAAGAAATTAGTCTTTACTTCTTGACTAGCATATTCTGTGTAAAAAAAAAGTATTCACGTTAATTATCTAAAAATATCAAAATATTTAATATTTTTTTAAAAGGATCTTGCTAATCTATATTCTTAGAACATTATTTAAAAAATTAAAAAAATATATTTATTGCATAAATAATAAGAGAGCGTAAGAAAATATGAACAACACAATTTTTTGTTTCTTAATAAAAATATTTTTAATTTATGTTTTTACATAATACTCTTAAAACTTTCATTATTATTTTCCTTTTTAAAAAATAATAGTATTAAAGTATTTTTCATTTTGCTTAACTCATTAGGACTTTTGTTGGTAAGATTTCCAAAACATTGAACAAAAATAGCAGCTATTTCCAACCGTCGTCATTACTCAGTTGTGGAAATGGCTTTATACAATTTGGTTCACACATGGTTTTGGGAACAATAAATGGACGACTTTAATTTCCAGAGGATAGAGGTTGCATTACCGAGAGAGAGAGAGAGAGAGAGAAAGAGACGGTGCACAAAGAGAGTTGGTTAGCTGTTAAAATTCATTAAATTCAGCCACCAAAAGTTAGGGGCCGCATTTCCAAATGAAAAAAAAAAAAAAAAAAACCCTCTATTTAACTTCAACTTTACCTATCTTCACATGCCCAAATTAACCTCCCCACCCAATTTCACACTCCCTCCTCCCATACCCATCATCTTATAATACACAAGATTTTGAATATCAAAATACATCACCATTCACAACAACAAAATGACTTCAATTGTCACCACCACCACTATTGTCGCTATCAGAATGTTAGTTGTTGTCACTTTAGTCCTTGCACTAGCATGTTGTGCCACATCCGCACAAACACCGGCAGCGGCACCGGCCCCGGAGAGTAATGGGTGCTTGATGGCACTAACAAACATGTCAGGTTGCCTGACCTATGTGGAGGATGGGAGTAAGTTGACAAAGCCTGACAAAGGGTGTTGCCCTGAGTTGGCAGGGTTGATTGATAGCAACCCCATTTGCTTGTGTGAGTTGCTAGGAAAACCTGACTCTATTGGCATCAAGATTGATTTGAACAAAGCTCTCAAGCTTCCTTCTGTTTGTGGAGTGACCACTCCCCCTGTTAGCACTTGTTCAGGTAAGCTTCAACATCTTTTCAATTGTTCTTGGTTTAGCTTATGTCTGAAATATTTGTTGTTGAAACATGTTTTGAAGTTGTAGATCATGGAAAATAATGAATCCTAAATAGTACTATACTAGTTGTTTAAGGTGAAAAAAATGGATTTTGCTTGTAAGGGTCATAGTGAGAATAGTGTGTACTAAATATTTAGCAGTTAAATCTGGCCTTTAATTAAAGATCGGTGATGCTAAAAGGAATAGATTTGAATCTTTTGTATACTGTACCTTACTAATATTTTTTGTTGCACAGCAAAAAAGATTGTATTATATTATAAGGTAAGCAATTGTCACAAGTAGTGCAAGTGCCACCACAAGTGTGAATTACAAGTATGAATTACAAAAGAAATAGATGTTCCAGCAACTACCAGTAAGTTGCCACATAAGTAGTCACCCCAATAGTCAATGAAACCAACATGTGTAGCAGTAATAATGACTGATCACAACACAGAACTCTACTGTAATTGGAAGTTGAGGAACCCGGATGCCTTCTATCCTGCTACCAGTATGATTACCTTAGCTGTATAATACATTCTGGCGGTTTTGTGTTCCTTAAGTAGAGAGATGATTCAAATCAATTAATATTAGACTTGCAATTAGAGCATTGAATCTGATCTCATTTCTGTGTAGCCAAATCCCCCACACCACCGAAGCCCATACAGCCCCCCACGCCAAACTTGCCTTCTTTCCTTTGATGGACCCCTTGTGTTGCCAAAAATGGTTAACACAATCATTTGGTAATACCCGAATATCACCATACCATAAGTAACAATTTCTCCAGCGTGCAAAGGACCAATAAAACAAAAGATGTTTAGATTATTTCATTTGAACATTACAAAAGACACCCGTTGTGATAGTTGCTTCCGGTATGATTTTTCTTTTCTTTGAATTGTCCATGTTTGGATTCTATCATGTCACAACCTCCAAATAAATCCTTCTACCTTTGAAGGAAATACTAACTTCCAAATATGTTGATAAAAATCTGCACCCTCCACTCTATGTTCCATGATCAAGCTTTCATACACCTCCTTCACCACACACATATTTCTTGTCCGGAATAAGATCCCATGCCCATCAATCCATCAACTCTTTTTTTTGGCTCGTGACCCCTTATGACCTCCCACATTTGGTTGCACCATAACTTGCTCCCATTGGAACCATGGCCTTCTCCATATTAGATCCCATTGCCACACCTCCCCATTCCATCTCCCTTTACTAATATAGGAGGATTTAAATTTTAAATATATGAAAGATTAGAATCCTAGAAAGATAAGTCAATAAAAATAATTAAATATGTAGATCCGATTGTCATAAAGATTTTGTGCATTAATAATGTTCACCGAGGCCACCGATGTGAGCCTGTGAGGCTACCAGTTTTTTTAATATTGAGGAAGGTCAAATTGAACATGGGATAGTACTATTTTTAAATAGTTTATAAATCTAAATTATTTTTGGAGTGACTTTATGTTAACATTGTGAACTTTGCTTCTTTTCAAATATTACTGCTTATTCTTAAAAAAAATAAAAATAAAGCTGTTCTGTACTGAAATTTATAAAGCTTCACCTAACTTAGGATTGATGTTCCTTATTTCATCATTTATTTAGATTCAAATAAACTTAATTATGGTCATGTTTATAAACAAAAAGGTATAGCAACTTTATGGACAAGACAAACCTTAGCATCACTTTTTTAAATACTCTTTCAAATTTCAACAAACATGTGGCCATATTATAATTTATTTATATATTAATTACGATTGTAACAATTACACAAATACTAATACTTTTTAAGGTGTGATATATGTGTTCATGATGATGGAGCTTCAAAGATTGTACAGTAACTTGTTATTTTATCGAAATTAGAAGTATGAACAATTAACATTGTTTTGTAATAGCATAACTGACAAAGATTAGAAGTAAATAATTTTTATTGAAAAAAAATAGTATTAATACACCCACCCTATATTTTAATGTATTTTCAACATGATATTTAATATTTTATTATTATTTATTCCTTAATTAATTAATGTTCAGCAAAATTCAAAATCTTTCTATAGTTTTAGTACAAATATTCAAATACCTATAGTATTTTTTTGACAGAATAACTAGTATTTTCAAATCTTAGTTTATGCTACTTAATTTAGAACTACCATTTTCACTTTATAATTTATTATTTTTCGTTAATTGTTAATGACTTAATGTCCAGCTCAGAGGTACTGTAGTTTGTTTGTGTAAGCTACCTATATTGACAATAAATTAGCCGTGAAACTCCTACCATCTCTACCACCATCAGTCAACCATAACAACACTATTGTAATTTAGTACCGTGGGACCCATAATAACCATGAAAACAACCCCAATTCTTTTTTATTTGAGTTTAAAATTTTTATGCCACTTTTTCTTTTCTCCTTTATCAGTAGTGTGTTAGATCTAGACATTTTTCTCCTTTTTTATTTGATCTGAAAAAAAAAGCTAGTACACAGAAGAAAGCAACTTTTTTTTTTGGGTAAATATGAATGAAAACGTTGTTAGTTGCTAACTAAAAATTGCTAGTATTCCTATGTTGTAGTAAGACGGTAGTAAAAAAATCAGAACAAAATTTAGACATGTGCATTCAAAGTTATATATGGTGTATATATTGTTGAGATTACATCTGGATATCACAGAGTACTATATCAACGATTATGATTTTAATCTATCTCAATTTATTTCTATGTCAAACTTTAGAAATTTCACTACAAACTTGTAAACTTGATGAACGAACTTTTAAGAAGAACAAAAAACAATGATTATGATTTATTGTTATAGTTACTTTCATAATAAGAATTTTAAATTTTATTTCTTATTAAACCTAATTTTGATAATTATTACTAGTTAAAATTAATCATAGTTGATTTCTCTTACCATATATTCACTCCATTCAACAAAATTAGAGTTATTATTAGTAATTTATTTTTAATTTTCATTGTTCACGTTAATATTAAAAAGGACATAAGTGAAAAAAGATAACTAATATTATATTGAAAAATAAAATTATTTTAAAACTTATTTTTTCTTCACGATAATTATCACGAGAACAAGTGAGTGTTAAATTTCTGTCCCCTAATTAAATTTCCTGGTTCCGTCCTCTCTCTCTCTCTCTCTCTCTCTCTCTCTCTCTATATATATATATATATATATATGAACGAATTACTTGAATTTGGATGCAACTCATGCCATCAAAAAGATTATGCATAATTTATGAAAACAATGTAATAACTTCATTTGTTTTCAAACTAATTAATTAATGGTGTCATTTATATATTGGAAAACATTTGTTTGTTTTACATCTTAGGTTTATCTACATTATCCAAAGATCAATTGTTAGACTTATTTATGTTCTATATATTGAACAAAGAAAATTCTTTGCATGTGTATATTGAAGACTATTTTAATTTTGTTTTCTTAATTTCTCATCATTCGACAGCTGTGGGAGTCCCCGTGTCCTTGCCTCCATCAATGAGTGAAGGTTCTTTGTCACCAAGTAAGTGTTCCATCAGTTTATATATATTTTGTTCTTCATGTTCTAATGTTGGTGAAAAGCCCTCTCTTGCTTTCTTTCGGAGTTCAGACAATGTAATTATTTCTTTCTTCTTTCTGTAATGAACTTCCTGCTTCCTTTAGATCATGACGACGGTATAAAATGTCATTTATTCAACTTAAATATAGACATATTTATTTATTTTTTTTACTTTTTTCCCAAGAAAATTTAAATGAATTCATTAGGGCCGAATGGTTTTAAGTGAGTTTTTCAAATGGACTTATATATATATATATATATATATATATATATATATATATATATAGGACTTGACATTTTAAATATGTAATGTCAAATCAGAACATCTAAACAGAAGTATTGAAACATTTGGGTCCTACGTACAATTGCTCATAATATTCATAACTATTAAATTTGTGAGGTAGAACGACATATTAACCTTTGTGAAGTTGACCAAAAAAATAAACTTTGCGAGGTCATTCACCATTTCACCCTACAAAAAAGGATTGATAGTGCATGTGTCTCATTCATTTTAAATTTAATTTCTAATAAGAAAAACATTTTAAACCCATTTCAATATAATAATTTTCTTTAAACATAGTACTGCAGTTTTTCCCCCGACAATTCATTGTTTATTATGATTTTAAAAAATAGTTTTTACTCAAAATTAAAGATGGTGTCTTTTTTTTTTTCTTATATTGAATTTTTTTATTGATAGAAGGCATTGTTCTCTTCAATTCAATGTACGACATTTGTTTGAACCCTTGTTTGAAAAACAAATGAAAGAAACATTGATTTCTTTCAAACTACTTTATTATATGAGTCAATATAGGTATTGCATTGAGACTTGCTACTAGCTAGCTTGAAATTGTCTCGGCGCTAACTTAATTTTGTTTCTAAAAAATATAATGAAAGGTATTGCACCAGGAGCCTCCAGTCCTTCAAATAGAGATGCTGCTACTAATCCTGCTTCTAGTCCTGGTATGTCATTGAAATTATATGCATTTTATTATTTTCAGCACTTATATACAAGTCGAGGAATTCTATCATATAAGAATACGAAACTATTATATAATCATATTTCTAATCGATACGAGATCTCTAACTCTTTTGCTTGAAAAAAAATGTAAATATAGACATCTAAAATCCTACATAAAAGCCTAATAGAGAGAGAAAGGGGAAAAGACCACGAACTCTCATTTTACAAACTGATTCCTATCCAAATTCTAAAATAGTAATTCGTATTAAATTATGGCAAGAAAACATTGCAAACCCCAAATAATTGGTTGTGAGGTGGACAGGTTTATCTTTTTGCCTATGTCACCAAACAAATTTTCTTTTCCTTGAAAAACTTTCATTAAAAGTCAATATAAGATATATTATTATTGTTCTAATTGAAAACAAAATCATGCAGGTGGTCCAGGCCCTTCCTCTGATGAAGCTGCTGCCAGCCCTTCTCAAAACAAAAATGGAGTTTCAGCCATTCAAGCCTCTGCTTTGACTAATTTCATTTTTGGCCTTTCCACTCTATTTGTCTCCGTATTCTTCTGATTTTACACATATTAGTTCTCCGTGTCAGTATTTTAGTGGATCTTTTTATTTCCTCATTATTTGTATGTTGTGAGCCACTTTTATTAAAGCTTTTGTTGTAATTTTATGCACTGTTGCAATTGTTACCGTCATTATTAGTAGTGAACCACACACTTTAATTAGGGCCTTCTTGATTGAATTATTAAGCCGAGCTATTCATTTTTTGGTTTTGTATTGTATTTTTTTTTTCAAGTATAATGTCCTATTTGAACATGACATTGTTGGATAAACTGAGTTCCTTTGATATAGTTGCTTTTAAATCCTTGATGGGGATTAAGTTGTGGAGTCTAAATTAATTTCGATCCCAGATAATGCATTCAAACAAGTGTTATTGTATGGAAAGTTAATTATTATTGTTAGTCAAAGTGGCTCTAAAATGAATGATGTTTGCAGAAAAGATAAATGTTAAAGGTTACATTATCTAACATATTTTTTTAATATATTTTTTATTAATTAAAATTTATTAAAAATTATAAAATTTAGTAAACCTCACTAGTATTTAATGATTCACATTCTTAATTTTATAGTTTTTAATATATTTTAACCAATAAAAAATTAATATAAATGAATGTATCAAAAAAAGTATTACCAATCCTCTTAAAAAAAAGTCTGCACGTAAAGATAAAATAAAAATAGAATTTAATTCATAGAAGTTAAAAAGATAAAATTTCAAAGTTGTTATCTACACTAGAAAGTTCGATGCCGAATCACGAGGGTCATGAGTCACTTCCATAAATGATCTGACAGTTCTTAAAAACGAAATACTCCTTTATATTTAAATTGAAGCATATCTTGGAATTGAGATAACGAGTTACTACTATTATTTTAAAAGTTGAAGGTTTGAATAACTTTGGTGTAATACTCAGGAGAAGAAAACAATAGGATTAGATAAGTTTTTATTCTCTAAATTTTTTAATTTTAGTTTTTAATTTTTAAACAAATATTTAATTTGTTATTTTTAACTTTTTTAAATTTGATTTTTAGTCTTTAAATAAAAGTAAGTTTGACTAATTAAGATTTTTCAACTTTTTTTCAATTAAGATTTTGTTTTTAAACTTTTGAAAATTTTGATTTTTAATCTCTGAAATCATATTAAACAAAAAATAATGAATCCAAACTTTAATTTAAGGATTAAATATAAAAATTTTAAAAACTTAAACACCTTAATTGATCAAACAAAAATTTAAGAACTAAAATATTAATTAATCCAAAAAATAAGAATGAAAATTGAAATAACTTCTGCTAACAAAAATTCAAATATAATTTTGAAGTAACATGTCACTCACCCAGTGCTCTAATGAAATATTTAGTTTAGATGATAGAAATAAAAGAATAAAAAAATTATAATTATAATAAAATATAAAAATATGAAATCCATTTAAATTTACAATTTTTTTTTTCTATTTCTCTCTCCCTTCCACAACCAAACAAAGCAGAAAACTTGGTTCTCTATGCCCCGTCAATGAGCCATCCATGGTCTCCATATCAACATGTTTGACCTTCACAGGACCAAATTAGAATCATTATGGCTATGAATGTAGTCTGAAATTACCCGCATTTCCTGGGTCAATGTCTTGTATTTCCTCCATTTTAAAAGTTTTAGTCTTAAAAAATAAAATTTCTATATATTGACTGATTTTTCGGCAGTAAGATATTCAAACTTTCATTTTAAATTTATCTCAAACGAATTATATTAATCAATATCTATTAATAAAATAATTTTTTTCACACATGTCAATACCTAATTAAGAAAATATTCCTCCAAAATTTTTCTCCTTTTCTCTTCATTTTTTTAATCTTTTCTCTCTTTTCCTTTTTTTTTAATTTTTTTCTTCTTTCACATGAAAATTTTCATTCTATTAACAAAAAATCACTATTATTATTATTATTATTATTATTAAGGTATTATATATTATTTATTTACTTTATTAAATATTTCTAGAGACACATGTCAACGTCTTATTAAAAAATTTCCTCCAAAACTTCTCTCTCTCTCTACTTTTCTTTTTATCATTTTCCTCTTTCATTTAATTTAATTGTAAAACAAAAATTCTTTATCATTCTATCATAAAAAACATCTATTATTATTATTATTATTATTATTATTATTATTATTATTATTATTATTATTATTATTAATAATAATAAGATGTTATATATTATTTATGTACTTTATTAATATTTCTTTTTGTGAAATACTATATTTAAGTTATCATGTTCATATTTTTAAAAGATAATTTATATTACATTAAAAATACTATAAAGTTAACAAATATAAAAAGTTATTTTTTGTCTATTATATATTATAATATAAAACAAAAATCCTTATAATTCTATTAGACAAAAATCTCTACTATTATTATTATTATTAAGATATTATATATATTTATGTGCTGTATTAAATATTTCTTTTTTGTAATACTATATTTAAGTTATCATATTCATATTTTTTTCTCTCACAAGTAGTTTACATGTTCATATTTAAAAGATAGTTTATATTATATTTAAAACAGGGTAAATAGTCAAATTGATCCTTGAAGGTGTGAAGTGTTGACAAATTGATTCTTAAAAGATAATAAATTCAAATTTAATCCTTGAATGTGCAAAATATATGACAAATTAGTCATACAGACAATTTAATGATAAATTGACCTAAATTTTACAACTTAAATTGATCCCCACTAATGCATTACTTGTTCTTTGTTAATGGCCTTTTTAAATCAGCTGCAAGATTATAATTGGCAAAATCCTGATATGATTATGATGTTAATTTCTACAGCTTTTTCCATAGATACATGGTTGATATTTATCATTGAACTTAGGAAATACCAAACCTTGGAAAATTTAATAACACAAAATTTCAACTCTGCATCAAGCTTTGACGCCCATCCTTTGCTCTAATCTTAGGAGGACCTTTTCTCCTTATCCATAACCTTGTGGATAGTTACCACACTTAGTAAAATAGTTACCATAGATAATGGGGGATTATGATGATTTTTAATGGCTTTTATACACACATATAAGGGTGTTCTTATCAAAATCTGGATGTGTATTATATTAGGGTGGACGTGGCCAAGGTAGGCTCCAGACTCTATATGTCGGATGATGAGTCAACCTTGTTAGGAGGGAGGACCTGCAAAACAAAGGAAAGGACCCTAACGTTCAAGTAAGTACATCAATTGTATATAGAAAAAAAAAACATATAACTAAGTATAGTAGTCGATAAGAATGAGATGAGTGAAAGGTTTGATAGAACCTATATTATAGCATGAGCGTGAGCCTTTGGCCCTTGTAGATAATTAACCTGTAGATAAGGGCTAATAGATAATTGCAGGTTATAGATAATTAAGGTTACAAATAATTTGTACCTTATGGATAATTTGTAACTTATCGATAAGTACTAGCTTGTAGATAATAGATAGTAGATAAGCTGAGGCTTATAGATAATCATCTATAGATAATCGGATGGATTATAGATAATCCAGTGCTTATGGATAATTAGGTACCTGCTAAGAGATAAGGTGGTTGCAATATTTGAATAATAAAGTATAAAAGATAACATGTTGGCCAAAACAGCCCAACTGCTGAGGGTAGACGTTCGTGCTCCTGTAACAGGGTTGACGTGGAGGGCTGACACGTGTATGGGAAGTCTCACATAAGTGACGACGTGTAATTTTCATATTTTGGACGATACATAAGCCCCCAGTCTCTAAGTTAGCTTGCAGGCGAAAGAGGTTGTCTGGTGTCGAATAAGAGTGTCAAGTGTTGATGGAGATTGTCTAGTGTCAAGGATGATAACCTTGACAAGTAAGAGGGTCACAAGTTTGATGACCCCCCGAGCGTGGACAAGTGTTGTCCAGTGTCGATGGTGATTGATTGAGCGCTTTTAGTTTAATATTTTTATTCTTCATAGCTTATTTGACTTCTCTTGGACTTTTATTTTCTCACTCTAATTCATTTTTTGTCTTAAGCAAACAATTGGGCTTAATTGATAATTGTTGCTTATTTTTGGATTTTTTGCTTACTTGACCTATCTTCCTTGTGCAGGACCTAGAGAGCTCTAAAAAACTCCAAATGGCGCATATGAGTGGTCCCTGGAAAGATAAGCAAAAGATATACAATTTTGTCAGAGATAAGCCAAGGCCAATTCTGTCATTTGGATGGTCATTTTAGGCTTAGAAGTCAGAACCTCTGCACTTGAGTTTTGGGTTGCGAATTGGTGTAATTAGTAATTAGTTAGATTAGATGGGCCTAATCAAGGCCCATCCTTTCATACAGTCACTATATTTTAGTGCAATTAGTTAGGTATATTTTTTTTTTAATTTTCATTTTAGCAAAAACAAAATTGGTAGTTTTTTTTAGAAGTTTCCAAAATTAAAATTTCTCTCTCTTTTTCTCTCAATTGTTCTTCAGTTTTCTTCTTCATTTCATTTTTGTTCTTCCATTTTCTTGCACTAATCTTATGGCTCTTCCATTGATGATGATCATGGAAGATTAAACAATCAATCAATCCAAGGATCCAGTTCAAGCAAGGAGAATTTGAGATCTGGTTTGGTATTTCAATTTCTGTATGAATGTTCATTTTCTTCTTCAATCCTCTATTCAGTTTTCATGATTATGAATGTGTTTAGGATTGAAAACGGATTAGGTTATGGATTCATTTCCTACTTTTGAATTTTAATCATGATTTATTTGGATGATATTTCAATTAGGTTTGTGGTTTCAATTAATTTAGGAGTTAATTCGATTGAACTGCTTCTAATGAAATTGAATGAACTTCCATAACAAGATCATTATCTAATAACTATGATAATTCACATTGCTTGGTTTGGTGAATTGGATTGATCTTCTTTAATCTGTTTTACAATACCTTTCTTATCAATTCTTTCAGTTTTCTAAATTTTTCTTCAATTGTAGTTTGTGTTTTCGCAATTTTTATTCATTGCCTACAAACTGTTCGACAAAAACCCCCTATTGTTTGTGAGTTGAAGTTGGAACCAAATTGATCATGTCTCTGAGTCGACCTCTAGGTTAATCCTCTGCTATATAATTAGCATAGTTTAATTGTTTTGAAACAATGTGACATCAGCTATTAGTGATAACCTCGACAAGTGTAACACCCCGGACGTGTTATCATTCATTATACCAGAAGCGCGCTATCAGCGTTAAAGATACGCCTTGCGGAAGCGATAGAATCGTTTTCTTGATTTCATTATGCATGGAATATAAAAACCACATACAAAGCATATCACACAAGCCCTCTATTGAGCCAGATAACATAACAGAAAACATCATAGGCAGAAAACATAA
>PYAF01002385.1:79801-99619 GCA_007407185.1 Glycine tomentella
AGAGATACAACTTCAAAGTTTAAGGAAAGAAGTCACCTGATGATCCAATGAATGATGTACATATGAATGATTAAATCAGGTTGAAAGTTGAAAACAAATTCAGAACATTACTTCCTTAAAGCTTTGAAAAGAAACTTCTTGCTTTTGACATCAATTAACAACCCATGAATGTTTTGTGAAAGCAAGAACTCTATGAACCTAGAGAATCACGAAAAGAATGTTTAGAAAGCCTTTGAATGCTCAGAATACGAATTGGTCAAGTTTTTAAAAACAGCTGAGCAAAGGTTCTATTTATAACAAACTTTTTTTAACTGTTGGTAATCGATTACATACGCTCCTGTAATTGATTATTTTGCTTATGTAATCGATTAATTCAAGACTGTAATCGATTAAGTTGTTCATCAATTTTCTGGGTATGATTAACAAACAAAATAATCGATTATTACGACAAGTAATCGATTAAACCAGGAAAATGTATAAAACGTCTTTGAACTATGTAATCGATTACTACCTCTGGTAATCGATTAAGACAAAAAGCTTCTTAACCATGAAATGTATTGGGTAATCGATTACGGATTTTGGTAAACAGAAAGCATGTAAGCATAGGTATATGATGTCATCGATTACTGTCTTGGGTAATCGATTAAGACAGAAAGATGATTTTTAGTTTTAGCTTATGTAATCGATTACAACACTTTGGTAATCGATTACAATGTTTATCAAGGCAGTTTAAAAAATGAATCAAGATAAAATAATCGATTAACCCGATACGTAATCGATTACATTGTTCTTGAAAAGATTTCCAGATTATACAAAGAACAAAATAATCGATTAAACCAGTAAGAAACTTATTTTTTTCAAAAACCTTTTGATTTGATTTAAAAACTTAAGCAATTTTATCAAAGCCTTGTGAACTCTATTTCTTAAACACACAGACTCAATGAATAATGTGAATGCAATGCACTTGGATCATCAGAAATGCTTTCTTCCTTTTACATTCAATCACAAATTAATCTTCAAGGCTTCATGGCATGTTGAAAGTTCAAAACCTTCCTTCTTGAATCAATTTATCTTTTGTGCTTCAAGTAGCTCCCCCTTAATTCAACAAGGTCCACATTGAATATGCCATCATGACTTGCTTCATAGACGATTAAGGTTCGGATTGGAGACCCTTTGTCTATGCTCATGACTTGACTTGTACCACCAGCTGTGGGGCAGTGTTTGTCAGGCTCCCTGGTGTGTGGGAGGATACAGTGCCACTTTTAGGCTCTCTGAATAACATTGTTGAGCTTGCTTCTGGTCTACCTTGACAATAACTATTTCTCCCGTCAAGGTAGGGAACTTCATCTTCAGGTGAGGCATGAAGATGATGGCTCTAAGCTCGTTCAATGTTTTACTACCAGTTAAAGCAAGATAATAGGTGTTAGCATTGACGATTAGATAGCTAATGGTAAGGCTTGTAACGCCTAAATTTCCTTTGCTTATTATTTATTATTCTTAATTTATGCTTTATTATTTTTATGAGTAAATTTTTTTTCTTTTGTTTTTCTTAAATAATTCGTTTACGTAAAATTAATATTCTAAGCGAGCGATTTAACCTACTACGTTTGTGAGTTCATTATAACATACAGTCCAAACATAGGTTAATATAAACAGTCCATGTACAGTCCAAAATATATTGTCCCAAAATAATATACAAACAGTCAAAGACAAAATACAGATCAACATAGAATCATAATCACAACACACAGTTCATCCAGCTCCTTCATCACACCTTCTTCAACGGCATCCACAGTTTACTGTTCCTCTGCTCGCCCAAGTAAATTGGGGTCATCATAGGTGTCAACCACAGAAACAAATAGGGTAAGTTCAAGATAAACTGAGTTTAAATATCAGAATAATTTCATCAATAACCAACATAACATTCATTATAAGAATTGCATAGAAATGCATGATGCATGATTTATCAACTATTCAACACATGGCCATAGTCAAGATAGCCCCATCCCAGTGGCACAGATTGGATCGACCAGTCAGGGTAGGTCAGTGTTGCAAAAGGACTCACACCCACACAACATGTGATCATCATGGGTAGGTGATCTCCCCACTGTAGCTACCCCCCAGCTTAGACACCTTTTGTCTAAACGCTCATCTCAATCCTCAGCTATCTGACACTTCCTCTTGAGGTCAACATCGCGGCTTAACCCCCGCAGGGCAACACGGCTTAACCCCCGTAGGGCATATGCATATGAATGAAACATGCATGAATAATCATTCTCATATATCATCATCCATATTACTCTTTTGTTAGTATCTCTATAAACCAAAAGTTATCATATTCAAAAGCACATCGATAATGATTATTCCATACGCACAATTTCGTTTCATTCATCAAATAAAATTTTATAAATCGTACATCACCACACGGTTCTCAAGCCTTAAGCAAAAACATTTCATTAGTCACTTAATAATCAATCTTAGTTGCATAAACACTTGAATGAACGATGTAAAACTTTATTCCTCACACCGTACAAATCATTCAAATATTTGTATTCATTCAAGGGTTCACAATCATTCTAGTCATATATTTCTTAGAACAAATAATAATACATCAAAGCTTAAACATTTATTAAAATATGTTAACATAATAAACATAATAAATATGATTACAACATATAAAATTTAATACGTAAACTTAGGAATTTATAGAATATTAAATAGAACATAAACTTTAGTGAAACATTTGCTATATAATACTATCTTTCAAATGGTTTAGTTATTCTTTCAAATGGTTCATAATACTCAAAAGTTTAAACCTCTTAATCATTCCCTTACCAAGTTAAATTAAATTTATTCTTTCAATCAATCCTTTATTAATCCAAAATCAAATCAATTATGCTCCAAAAATAGTTATACTACCTATGATTTCAAGTTACTTAACCTCTATCTAATTTTAAGTTATTTAATCACTTATAATCTTAGAATCAAATCACTTAACGACATGTTCATTCATTAATTCATCACACATAGTAAATAGGGCTTAAATTTCTTTTAGAGTAATTAGAAATTTTAGCAAAATTCATATTTAAACTTTGCTTATCAAGAAACTTCCCATACCTTTCTTGCCTTTAGAATTGGACAACCTTTACTTCTTTTTCCTTTGAGTCCCACGTGAGCTTACTAAAGATAGTGGTTTTGGTTTTTCTTTTTAGGTAGAGGGAATAATTTGAAAGTGATAGCAAAGTCAAGGCAAGAAGGATACTAAGGGAGTATGGCACGACTACTTCTTGGTTTGGTATTGAAAGTGTTTTAAATTTGTTTTGAAAGGGACAAAGCTTTAAGGCTGCACGTTCCACTCTTTCCTTTTTTCTCAGCCCACTTCACGGTCCCACTCCATTTATATACAAAAATGTTATCCTTTGCTTTGTAAAAAAAATCTACAAATATCTTACTTAAGTCATCACAGCTTACTTTACATTTGGCTAAATTCTATTGGCTAGCTAATTGTATTATTCCAAGTGGCTTGTTTCTCACATCTTCCTTGCCATGGCTCATTTTTCACGTGCACTTCTCCAATTGTGTAGACAATTCCTTTTGGCCTTTTGTTCATACGGTGGGTGCTTTAAGTTTTTGGAATTTTAAAAAGTCTTAAGCATTTATTGCTTCTTTACATGAACCAATTAGATTTAAGTTAGACTTTTCAACCCTCCATCCTTGGCTTTTCTAAAAATTTTTCTCCTTAGATAGAACATCACATGGCCAACACTAGTTCTTAGGGCCAAGTCTACAAAATTTTTCCTTTTATTACATATAATGGCAATTTTCTACGTTTTTATTGGTCCAATTTGCTTTAAATTAGTAAAATTATTAAACTGACTTAATAAATAAGTCTATTTATCCTATAATTAAGAGGAAATTCTATAGATTATATCTATCATTTTCCTGTGGTTTTCAAATACTTGAGTTAGTCTGTATTGAGCTCTTTTCAAAATTTCTATTAAAATTCCTAGAAATTCTAATTCATGGTTTCTTGTCATCTGTTTTGTTGATAATTTGTTTTTTATGGGTATATTATCCTTTCCTCAGGTTCCTACAGGATTTCCAAAATTATCTGGCCATTTTTAGGGTAAAGAGTATTTTGGTCATTTTCAAAATATCTAGGGGCGTTTTCGTCATTTTGTCCTTAAACTAATTTTTTGTAAAATAATAATAAATATTACTAATTTAATGAGAAAATCTAACAAATATATCTTAAAATGAGGGTGTTACAAGGCTCATTGAGAGCGGCCTTGACCAAAAGTGGTCATGAGGTCCACATAGCCTCTAGGCTCTACCTTTTCTCCTGCAAAGTCGAGGAGGGGTTTAGAGTGAGGGTGGACCGTGTTTGGTGAAACTTCAAGCCTCTGGAAGGTTTTCCATTAAAGGATGTCCGTGGAGCTATCTTTGTCTTTGAGGACCCTAGACACCATAAATTTGACGATCACAAGGGAGACCACCATGGGATCGTCCTGGTTGAAAGGTTGATTCCCTTGAAATTTTAACTTGTGAAAGTAATAGGAAGGAGGCTCTGTGGTGGTGGAGCATCAACGCAGTTAATGTTGATATCCCAGATAGCATGAAGGTGTCACTTCCGAGAGTGGCTAAACAATCCTTGTTGGAGAATCCGTTCGCGATGGTGTTGATCACACCTCAGATTTGTTGGGGCAAACTCATTCTCCTATTCTTAAGGAGGTTGACGTTCATGTCTGGGCTACTGTTGCCTCTGTTGCCCTCTGTCTTTCGCTCTGACTCTTCTCCTGTCAATATCTTAGTTCTTGGGTTGGTCTTCATGATGTCCCCCAGGTTTGGTTCCTGTCAGGTGATTATCAGGTTCTTTTAGAACCAAGATAAATACCCAGCCTATATGAGATCTCCGATTCTATCTTTTAGAGCCCAACAATCCTCTGTGTTGTGACTACCATTGTGATGGTATCTATAGTATTTGGTTGTATCTGCCCTGACTTGGGAGATAGTGGTGCAGGTGGTTTTACCTGTACCTCTGTGTTGAAAGTCTCTTCCATGATGGTAGCCCAGTTGGCTGTTAGGGGAGTGTAGCACTCATACCTGGTTTTTCTTTGGAGAGGATGACTCTCATCCGACTTGTGTGGGTTGATTAGGCATTTTTAGTATTTTTCTATTCTTCTTAGCTTATTTGACTTCTCTTGGACTTTTATTTTCTCATTCTAATTCAGTTTTTGTCTTAAGCAAGCAAGTGGACTTAATTGCTATTTGTTGCTTATTTTTGGATTTTATGCTCACTTGACCTATCTTCCTTGTGCAGGACTTACAGAGCTCTACAGAACTCCGAATGGAGCATATGAGTAGTCCTGGGAAAGATAAGGAAAAGATCTACAAGTTTGTCACAATAAGCCGAGGCCAATTCTGTCATTTGGAGGGTCATTTTAGGCTTGGAAGTCAGAACCACTGCACTTGAATTTTGGGCTGCAAGTTGGATTTTTATTGGTGTAATTAGCATATTTAATAAGTTTAGATGGGCCTACTCATGGTCCATTCTTTCCTTCTGACTTAGTCACTATATGCTAGTGCAATTAGTTAGTGAAAAACACATTACATTTTAGCATAAACAGATTTTACATTACACTTTAAAAATTTCCAGAATTAAAATCTTTTCTCTCAATTGTTCTTCATTGTTCTTCTTCATTTTCGTTTCTGTTCTTCATTGCTCTTGCATTGATTTCGTGGGTCTTCCATTGATGATGATTATGGAAGGCTAAACAACCAATCAATCCAAGGATCCAATCCAAGCAAAAGGGAATTTGAGTTCTGGTTTAGTATTTCAAATTTTGTGTGAATGTTCACTTTCTTCTTCAATCATCTATTCATTTTTCATGATTATGAATGTGTTTAGGATTAAAAACAGATTAGGTTATGGATTCATTTCCTAATTTCGAATTTTAATCACAAATTAGTTGAATGATATTTCAATTAGGTTATGATTTCAATTAATTTAGGAGTTACTTCGATTGAACTGCTTTTAATGAAAAGGAATGAATTTTCATTATAGAATCATTATCTGAGAACTATGATAATTACCATTGCTTGGTTTGGTGAATTGGATTAATGCTTTTTATTCTGTTTTACATTATCTCTTATCAATTCGCATTAGTTTATACGTTTTTATGCAATTCTGCAATTATTATTAACCGCATGCAAACTGTTTGACAAAAACACGTAACTGTTTATTAGTGAATTAAAGTTGGAACCATATTGATAGTGTCTCTGAGTCAACCTAGGTTAATCATGTGCTACAGAATTAGCGTAGTTTAATTATTTTGAAGCGATACGACATCGGGTTATCATGGGTCGGTCTTGGTTGCTCCTTCCTGCTTGTCTCGCTTCTATCCGGCTTGTCGGACCTCATTTATGAACTTTGACATCTCCTCCATTTGTATGTATCTCTTGGCTCGTTTGCGTAACTCGTCCTTGCTAGAAGGGGTTTCTTGCATAGGTTGTCTGCAAACTTACCTGGTCTTAGGGCCAACAACATAGAATGCAATGCTACCTCATAGTTGAGGTTTTGGATCTGGACAACTATTTGTCCAAATCTGTCAATGAATCTCCGAAGAGACTTATCATCTGAATGTTGCAAACTGGCCAGTGCAATAGAAGTCATACGATGGGATCAGCTGGTCGCGTACTGTGCACTAAAACGTTCGACAAGGGTATCAAAGTTGTTGATGGACTTCGATAGAAGTCCACCGTACCATGTCAAGGCTGCTCCCTTGAGAGATGTAGGGAAAACAGACACAAGACCGCATCCTCATTGGTATAGAGATTAAACTGGGTGAGAAAGGCGTCTAGATGCTCATCCGAATCAGTGGTGTCGTTGTACCGCTCTAGGTGGAGTGATTTCCATCCTAGAGGTAGGTCGACTTCCATGATACGGTCGACAAATGAGTGTCTACTAGTTCTCTGCCCTCCTGGATGTTATATTTGTGATAAGCAGGGACCGTCTTGAGGGTTGACGGTGTGTCAGGGGTGTGATTCCCCTTGAGTATGCCCGATCGTTGTACAAGCCGAGTGTTCGTCACGTTGGGGGCAGTCTCACTCGAGCCTCCAACTGATCATGATTAGCCTTCAGCTTCTGGAGTTCCTCCTCGTGACGTTGTTCCATCTCAACAATGTGGGTTTGGAGTTGTTGAAGGATATCTGTATTGGTCATGGTTGTTTGACGAGAGTTTGAAGTTTCGATGGGAGTACAGTGTCCGAGACTAGACCGTGTACTGACTATTGATGAATTGATAGAGAATGCGAGGCCGCAGGGTAAGTTTTACCGTTGCCCCACGGTGGGCGCCAAATGTTCTTACCAAAATCTAGATGTGGATTACGTTAGGGTGGACATGGCCAACGTTGGCTCCAGACTCTACATGTCAAATAATGAGTCGACCTTGTTAGGAGGGGGAACCTGCAAAACAAAGGAAAAACTCTGACGCTTAAGTAAGTACATCAATTGTATATAAAGAAAAACATATAACTGAGTATATCAGTCGATGAGAATGGGATGAGTGAAAGGTTTGATGGAACCTGTATTGATAGCATAAGGGCCTTGGGCCCTTATAGATAATTAACCTGTGGATAAAGGCTAACAGATAATTGCAGGTTATAGATAATTAAGGTTTCAGATAATTCGTACCTTATAGATAAGATGTAGCTTGTAGATAATAGCTAGTAGATAAGCTGAGGCTTATAGATAATCATCTATAGACAATTAGGTTGATTATAGATAATCCGATGCTTATTGATAATTAGGTACCTACTAAGAGACAAGGTGGTTGCGATATTTGAATAATAAAGCATAAAAAATAACTTGTTGGTCTAAACGGCCTGACTACTGAGGGTCGACGTTTGTGCTTGCGACAAAATGAGAACAGGCTAAGTCGGCCAAAATCCAGCCTCTGTTGAGTTTGCACAAAATCCCTACCCGACCTCGCATGAAAAAAACCTAATTTTTTTTTCCATTATTGGTTTGGAAATGTTCTGGTGAAGTTGTTCGATGATGCTTTTTGGGTGACCCAGACCGGTCATTTTTTTAGCCAACGTCAGCTACAATTTTTTGCGGCCAATTTTGGTCTAGAATTTATTTTTTTGCCAAGGTAGTAAACGGTTGTTTTTGGGCGACAAAATGAGAACAGGCCAAGTCGGCCAAAATCCAGCCTCTGTTGAGTTTGCACAAAATCCCTACCCGACCTCGCACGAAAAAAAAAACATTTTTTTTCCATTATCGGTTTGGAAATAATCGGGTGACATTGTTTGATGATGTTTTTTGAGTGAGTGGCAAGTGTAACACCCCAAAATTTGTGGAATCACAGTCAATTACTAATGAAAAATGTTAATTAGAGGCAATACAAAAATTTAGGGAAAAATGACAAAAATGCCCTGGACATTTTTTAAATGACCAAATTACCCCTAGATATTTTAGCAAGATATTTTAAGGAGGAAATTTTATCCTTGGATATTTTGAAAATAACCAGAATACCCTTAGGATGACAATTGCAGAGATACCCTGAACATTTTTAGAAATGACAATTATACCCATAGGGTGAGTGGTGAAATTACCAAAATACCCTTTAGGTAAAAAATGACCAGATGACTTTAGAAATTTGTGGGAATCTCAGTACTGGATAAAATGCTTTTAGATAACAAATTATCAACATGGTTGGTGGCAGAGAACCATAAACAGTAATTTATAGGAATTTTGGAAAATAGTTTGAAAAGAGCTTAATATAGACTAACTCAGGTATCAGAAAATTATAAGAAAAGTATGGACATAATCTACAGAATTTTCTCTTAATTATGGGAGGAATAATTGTTCTAAATGAGTTGGTTTAGTAATTTTAATCATTCAACACAAAATGGACCAATAAGAAATTAGAATCTAGCTATTATAGGCAATAAAGGAAATTGGATTTATTTGGATAAACCCTTAACCGTATTATGCAAGATCAATGAAGAAAGCTTTAAGAAACTTCAAGATGGGCCACATGGAAAGATAAGAAGCTTGGAAATTTCCCATTGGTCCAAGTAAAAATTAAGCTATCATGACTTTAGAAGAGATTTTTACATTCAAAGCAAGCATTCCAATGGAGAAAACAAATGCGGATTACTCTCCAAGCCTTAGTATTCCACGTGAAGGAGAAGAAAAAGGGAGAAGAGTGTAGAAATTAGACACTTGTAGGGATGAGAATTACTAGCCAATGGGATCAAAGCATATGGAAAGCTAGATTATAAATGCTTAAGAGATATTTGAAGCAAATTTTATTTTGTCTCCTTTGGCAGAACACGTGGACATTTCTAGGTATTATTTCAAAAATCCCAACGGTCTAAAATTAGATATGTGAGATAGGAGTATACCTTTAAAAATTTTAAGAAGATCCAACGGTTAACGAATCCAGAATCAATATTTTACTAAAACAGGTTTTGAGAATGAAGAAAAGCACGAAAATTCTCTAAAACCTAGTAAAGGAAGAAAATTGGTAAAACTTTCCCTAGAAGCCTAGCAATCCACGTGGGGATGAAGAAGAATGTGGAAATTGGACACTTGTATGGACAAAATTCATTAGCCAATGGAAAGAAAGCAAGTAGAAAGTTAGCCATTATGACCTTGGATGATATTTGCAATAAAAATCAAGAATCACCACCTTATAAATAGGAATGGGAACAAAATTTGGGCTGTCCTAAGAGGGCGTCAACGTGCCAAAACCACTCCAAAGCCTTTCCATTCCATTTCTTTCTAATTCTACCTTTTACCTAAACCAAAGCAAAGGTCTACACCCTTGAAAACCTCACGTGAAGCACTAGCAACCCTAGGAGCAAGGCTATTCAATTTTAAAGGAGAAAGCAAGGTATGGGGAAGTACTGTGATACCATGGTTTAGATATTCATTATGTTAGATTCTCATTTATTTTTATAAGAATTAAAGCTTTGAATACCATGTGTTTGATGAAATGTCTCTAAGAATTAGAAAAGGTACATGGATGATGATTTGGATAAATAACTTAAGAATAATGGTTATAATGAATAACTTGAATCTAATCTAGTAAAAAAAAGGGATTAAGTAACTTAAATATTTATATATTATGACTAGGTTTCAAAGAAATATTTGATTTAATGTTTTTACTAAAAGATGATGTGTTATTTTGTTACTTGATATTTTACTAAAAATTGTATGTTATATATCCAAAAGATGTTTTCATTTAATTTTATGTGATGAGTATGTTCTACTAAGTGTTTTATGAAGTTCACGAGTTGTTGGAAATTTATATGGATTGTCATGAAATCCATGTGTTGCTGAGTGTTTCTATAACTCTTTATACATGAATGATATGTTGAACTAAGTTCTGTGGTGGATTTATGTTGAATATATGAGAAATAAATGAGAGATTAATGGTGAAAAAGAAATAAAGGCAATTCATTGCATATTTCATCTGCATTTAATAACTCAGAGATGAGGTAATTATCTCAGAGTGGAGGTAATAAAAGTAACCTCAGAGAGGAGGTGTGTTCCACTAGAGCGGGTGGACTATCTTAACTATGGTACCATTTAACCTCAGAGCGGAGGTGTATTCCACTAGAGCGGGTGGGGCTTCCACTAGAGTGGGTGGAGCTATCTTGACTTTGGTACCATTTGTTGAGAATCTGAGATCTCAGTCATGCATCATTTTAATCAAGAATCATGCATCTATTATGTATTTGTTATGTATCTTGTTTTATGACGTATTATTTTATTTCACTATGAATCTGTTGTTTTTATCTAACTATGTTTATCATATACTTACCCTATTTTGTGTCTGTGGTTGACACCTGTGATGACCCCAATTTATTTGGGTGAGCAGAAGTACAGGAAAGCATAAGCTGTAGATAATGTGAAGAAAGTGTGATAAGGAAGTTTTGATGGACTGTATGCTGTGATTTGTAATTTTCCGTTGACATGTAATTTATATTAGATCGTCTGTAAATTATTTTGGACACTATATTTGGGACTGTATAATGGATTGTATTTTTATTATAAATCAACCGTGGTGAGGAAGAATCGTTTATGTTATGACTAAATTGTAAAATCAAAGCAAGAAGAAAGAAATTTTTCGTGAAATTTATAACTAAGATAATTCTAATACAAAGCGAAAACAAAATTTCATCTAAAATCAATCAAGCACGAGAGAGCAAAAGGAGACGTTACAGCAAGACTGACGTGGAGGGTTGACACGTGTACGAGATGTCCCACATAATTGACCATATGTAATTTTCATATTTTGGATAGTACACAGGGGTACTAATAACGACTGTCGAATCGCTACAAAACAAATAAAACTAAGAAAATTATGTAGCACGGGATTAACCTAGGTCGACTCAGAGATACAGTCCAATTTGGTTCGTGACTTAATCCACTTATAAATAGTAGGGGTTTATCAAATAGTTTGCAGACAGTGAACAAAAATTGCAGAAAAACAAACAAGAATTGAAGAAAAATGCAGAAACTAACAGAATTAGTAAAAGATGTTGCAAAACAGATTCAAGAATGTCAATCTAATTCACCAAAACAAGCAATGCAAATTATCATAGTTCTCAGATAATGATCATATTATGAAGGTTCATTCAATATCATTAGAAGCAGTTCAATCGAATTAACTCCTAAATCAATTGAAATCACAAATCGGATTGAAATATCATCCAAACAATCTACGATTAAAATTCAAAATTAGGAAATAAATCTATAACCCAATTCATTTTCAATCCTAAACATATTCATAATCATGAAATCGAAAAGAGGATTGAAGAAGAAGATGAACATTCACACAAAAATTAGAATACCAAACCAGAACTCAAATTCTCCTTGCTTAGACTGGAACCTTGGATTGATTGATTGTTTAACCTTCTATGATCATCATCAGTGGAAGAGCCACAAAATTTGTGTGAGAAAAATAGAAGAACATAGATGAAAAGAAGAAGAAAAATAAAGAACAAGGAAGAATAGTTGAGAGAAAAAAGAGAAAAAAAAATTAATTCTAAAAACTTGTACTAAAAGCTAGAAATTCTATTTTTGTGTCCTTAAATAACTCCTAGATACACTAATATATAGTGATTAAACAGTATGGAGGGATAAACTCTGATTAGGCTCATCTAAACTAACTAATTATGCTAATTACATCAATCAAAGCTCAAACTCGTAGTCCAAAACTCAAGTGCAGAGGTTCTGACTTTCAAGCCTAATTTGACCCTCAAACCGACAGAATTAGCCTACACTTAAATCTATAAAATTGTAGCTCTTTTTCTTAGCTTTCCAGGGACTACTCATATGCTCCATTTGGAATTCTGTAAAATCTTATAGGTCCTACACAAGGAAGATAGGTCAAGTAAGCACAAAAACTGAAAATAAGCAACAATTATTAATTAAGCTCAATTATTTGCCTAAGACCAAAACTGAGTTAAAGTAAGAAAATAAGAATTTAAGAGAAGTCAAATAAGCTAAGAAGAAAATAAATTACTATACTAAAAATGTTCAATCAGATACCAAGGTATGTTCATCTCTCTATCTACAATTTCTTGATTTCAAGATTTACTTAAATATCAGGGTATCTTTGCAGGTATCTCACCGTATCTAATTGACTTTAGAAACTTTCCGGTGTATCAAGCAATTGCAAAGACCAAATGAAAACACTAGGTAACCTTGAAGAGGTAGTTCCCAGTTTGTAAGAAGCAATCAAAGCATATATAGACTATGTGTAACATCCAAAAACAAATAAATATAGATATTTATTATATAAAATACGTTTGACAAGATTAGAAAACATATATATAGTTTAGATAAGACTAGGTAAAATAGAATATTTGTTTTATCTTTTTTTTTTAAACATATTAGTTTTTCCTTATATTTATAAGATAAATAACATAAGATAAGATAAGATGCAAACACATAATTAGATAATTAAGTTGTTGGAAATTAATATAAATAGAGTTAGAAGAATCAAGAAACATAATATATATATATATATATATATATATATATATATAAAGAGAGGGGGCGGGGGAGATGGAAAAACAAGGAAAAATGTGAGATCAAAATAGTGAAAAGCGAGAACGCAGGGATGAAATGTGTTGTAACTATATGATACATTACGGGAATGTCTAGAGGCTTAGGGATATCTTTAATTAAGACGTGAGTAAAACACTTTACACTACTAGAAAATAGGCTTTAATTGATGTTTGAAACCATTGGCATTAAAAGTATTAATGTTAACATCGATTTTATCGATTTTAAAAAATCAATGTTAACATACATCACACAACATCGATTTTTAGGAAAACCAATGTCGTATAATAAGAAATAAACAAAAAAAAAATGAAAAATATGCAAAAATAAACATCGACTTTTAGAAAAATCAATGTTGTCGTACACCTGACAACATCGATTTTCCTAAAAATCGATGTAGAAAAGGAACCTTCTACATCGATTCTGCCAAAAATCGAAGTGGGAAAAACACTACATTGGTTCTTCCAAAACCGATGTTGAATAGTACTTACAACATTGGTTTTGTCTAAAATCGAATGTAGAAAGTTACTTTTCTACATCTGTTTTTCTTGTAATCGATGTTGTATGGTCATTTTCTACATCGATTATGTAATAACCGATGTAAACATAACCGATGTAAAATGTTATGATGTAAAATGTTATTTTTTGGTAAAAAAATGCGGTTTATTCTCTTTATTTTCCACCTTGTAATTTTAAAAGACACACTTAAAACTTAAACAAAAATTTATTGCACTTCTATTTTTTATATTGTTAAACATCTAACAGTGAGAACTAAGAAGGATATAAATAACTCTGTGTACAAGTTAATAAACATTTAACTAAATTAAACAAAGTGATAAATTTTTAATTATATATTTTAAACTCAATAACTAAATTGATAAGAAAGAAGAAGCAGTGCACGTGTCTCAGTTGGGGGGTTTAGTAAATGTTTTATGAATTGTAAATGGGAGCTTAAATGTAATTTTGTTTTAATTTTTTATATTGAGTATGGATCCTGGTAGAACGAGATTCATATGGTTCTCTTAAAACTGAAAATAATACTAGAAAAATGTATTGAGTGGATCGTTAACAATGATTGATATGCTGGTCAATCTTGATCAAATTGGCACAGGGAAAGTCCGTTCGATGGATTTCCTTCAGTAGGTTGGTCATTGTTAATATCTGGGTATGTCTCAAACGAATATTTATAAACAATACTTAGCCATTGGAATTAGAATAACTTAGCCATTAGAACTAAGACAATATTTATTTCGTGCGCGAAATATGATTTGGTCAAATAATATAACTCGATTCATGACTAATGAGAACGTGTTAAGAGGAAGCTTTAACGAGTTAACCAATTTAATGTAAGTTGCGGGATTAAACCGGACAATATTCAAAGAAAAGTAAATTACGAGTGTTTCGGGATTGAACCCGGAAATATTCAAAGAAAAAAGTAAGCTGTGAGTGTTTCGGGATTGAACCCGGAAATATTCAAAGAAAAAAGTAAGCTGCGAGTGTTTCGGGATTGAACCCGGAAACATTCAAAGAAAATATTCAAAGAAGTAAAAAATTACATAGAAAATCGGCATCCCGGCCCTTCAAATCTTGGAAGGAGGCTGGCTGTCTGGTTGGCAGGCGGAGGTCGTTTCTTCTCCAGGAATTGGATCCTCGGTCACGGGGATTGCGGAGTCCTCAGGAAGGGAAGGAGGAACTATTTTACCTTCTTCCACATAAGACAAATAATGCATCCCAGAAGTGTTGAATTCAATGCCTGGGTTCAAGCACCGGATTTGTTCCAGGGTGTTGTTAAAGGCTTCCTCCACCGCGGAAGCTAAGGTGTCCCCCATCGATGAAATCTCCTCCTCGGCAGCCCACGTCTTGTCTTCCAAAAGAGTCTTTAGATCATTGAGTTTGGAAGCTTGCAGGGCTTCACGTTGTTCAGCAGCCTCCAAGCCGGCTAGAGCTCGCCCTAGGTCGGAACGGAGGGAGGTGTTGGAAGTCTGGGAAGTAAGAAGTTCTTCCTTAAGTTTTTTATTTTTAGATTGGGCCGAGAGGAGCTCCTAGAGGATCTTTTTATTTTCTTCCTAGGAAGCCTCAAGCTCTTCCACCAAGATGACGTATCTATGCTGCAAAGTGGAGAAACTCTGCACTAAAGAAGCACATTTGTAAGCATTCTCCTCAATTCGGTCGAGCTCCTCATAATCGGCTTCTCCAAAGCGCCTGGGTTCCAACAGCCGAGTAGGGGCCTTAGCGATTGTGAAAAGTTCACCAGTCACCCTTTTCTCCCACAGGTTTCAGGTTGAAGGGTGAGACTCCGTAGCATGGGGGTTAGAAGTGGCAGAATCCGGAACAGAGGGTGACACTATTGCAATGGTGCCGGGTTGAATAACTTGGTTCGGGATAGGCGTGCTCACTCCCTCTTGTTGAATCAGTGGGCGCGGATGGGTCACTTTGGTTTTCTTCACCCTCTCCAAAGCCGTTTGGTAAGAAGGAGGCTGGGCCCGCTTGAGATATTGCACCGGCTTGGCAGTTGCCACTGTAGCTGTTGTCTTGGCCTTGGTTGCCTCGGAGGATGGCCTTTTCTTGCCAGCCATATCAGCGGAAGCGTTTTGCTTCTCAGCAGAGTGGGGGGCACCAGAAGCCTTTCGCCCCGAGGACCCAGATCAATCGGTCTCGAGGGTCGAGCGGACAAGTCGGCAGCAACAGCGTGTGCGGGCTTGGAAGTGGAGGATGGTTGAGGACCCATGTCGGCAGCTGTAAAACAAACCAAGTCAGGTGAGGCATGATCACGGTAAATTTAATAAAATAACAACTTAAATATTGTCATAGTACAATAAATAGACAATCCGGCTCGAAGGCTGTGGATATAATATACCGTGTTGGGTGGGCCATAGGCATCTAAATACTCGGTAATCCAGAAGATTGAGAAAGCATCTGAATCCGGTAAGTCTTCTTCAGCAAACCGGTAAGATGCGATATGGAGGTCATGATGAGCTTTAGACCAGTATAACCGGAATTTCCATTCCACGTCAGTCGATTCGGGGCCAGACAAAAAGAATGGTTGTTTACCCGGCTCGGCAACAACTTTGAAATATTTGTCCTTGAAACCTTTGAAGGATTCGGTATAGGGTGTAAAAAATTTACATTTGGATTGACCCTGGAGGGAAATCCACCCTTTTCGGTTGGGAGGTTCTTTACCCGTCCTACCGGTATGAACATTATAATAATAAAAGAACAAGGGTACAATACACGAGATTCCCAAGTCTTCGCAAAATAATTCGAAGGTCTTGACAAATCCCCAGCTATTGGGGTGCAGTTGAGAAGGGGAGATACGAAGGTGGTTCAAAACTTCAGTTTCGAAAGAAGAAAAGGGAAAATGGACTCCTAGTTGGGTTACAATATCTCGGTAAAAGAAGAAAAAGTTGGGTTCAGGTCCTTCTCGGGTAGCACATATGGGTTCGTCCGGGCCAGGAGCGCGGATAGCAAACCCATCTTGATTTCCTACAGGGGTTGCAGCAATGAGCGCCGGATCAAGAATAGAAAAGGTGCTTAATACTTCATGAGTAACCCAAGGGAACTTAGAAGCCAAAGGAGGAGGGTTATCTGATTGGGACCCGGCCGATGGTGATTCACCAACAGTCTCCGAGGAAGGATCCATATATACCTACGAAAATAAAAGAGAAGGATAAGTATAGCATACCTGAAGGGGAAAAACTAAGCGAACAAGTAGAGGGGGCTAAATTGCGGACCTCGGCAGGAGTAGCTGACCGGGGAAGTGACTTCGGTGATCGGGGTGTCTTTGTGGTTATGGGGATAAGCACGGGGTTATGCCGACACGACCCAAGTATTGAGTCAGCCATTTGGTCAGACCCGATGCGCAAATAGTGAGTGCTTTCAGCAACACAGTCAAAGCAAGTGTCATATCGGATCTCAAAATCCTCATCCGAGGATGGTGGGGTAACCTCGGATAGTGAATTAGAGGACGAAAAAAAGGATCCAATTAAAGAATCCTCTGACAAATTTTGGGCGTGATGAACACTAGGATTAGGAAGGTCAGGAGTCTGAAGAGTGGGGGCATACCTAGTTCTATATTGGGGGTTGTTATTATGTTTGGTCACGTTTTTAGAGGTGGTTTAGGAGTTTTGGGTTTTTTGGAAGACGAAGAGCCTCCGGAGTAACCGCGCAAAAGGTTTTTCTCTCTTTCCTCTTCTGAGAGAGGAATGCCAAAAAACCACCACCCAACCGAGGGGGTGACGGTTCTCCACAATCGCTCCTCCTCTTCAAGGGTAAGTTTCATGATGAAACAGAAAATCACCTACCAGAATGTAAGAGTGCAGATGCAAAAGAAAGGAGACGGAAGATTCAAGAATACCACCCAGAAACCCAGAAACAATAATAATACCACCCAGAAGCCCAGAAACAAGAATATTTTAAAGAAAAAGGAATGAAGACACGCGATTGGAACAAATTAAATTATGAACACTATTGAAATCAGAAAATAGATGAGAAGGAGGAAGGTACCTGGTTTATGCGAGGTTTTTGAAGAACTGGAAAAGGATGAATAATAAAGGTGAGAATGCAAGAAAGATTGCAGAGAAAACGAAAGGTACAATGCTCACGACAGGGTGGGTGCTGAAAGAAGTGACTCTTGAGGAGAAAAATTTGAAATATAAAAGAAAATGTGTAACCGCCAACTGAAACCAAACGTTGCGGATGACAGTTGGCACTATTGAAACGACATGAGGGTAGAGTGGTAAAACACAGTGTAAAATTGAGGGGCAAAAAAGAAAGGGGAGACTTAAGTAATGATTAAAGCATGAACTGAAATGACGTCCGTTTTAATGCGCAGACTGCAGATGCAGGGGGTAAGGGATGACGTGTCATTACAAGTTTACATGCCCTAGATGTAAGGTCAAGAGCAAGTTATCTGGGTGAGTTACGAAATAACCCGGTTTTAAATGAGAAGTTACATTTTGGTCGCACTTACTGCAAAGTACCTCGAAAAAAACAAGTCTATAGCCGAGGTGTGTGATTTAGATACATCCCGATTATCAAGAGTGCTTCATAACCGAGCTGGGGGACAACTGTTGTGGAAATAATAATTGGGCTTAGTTATAAGGCCCAATCACAAGTAACGAACATTGGATTGTTAATCAGAAGGTGTGATCGTGATTCGTGACCAATTCAAAGATAGCGGTTCCAACAGTTAAGATCGTGTCCGGTATTTTCGGATATAGCTTATAGTCGGTTGAGAGGTATGTGATCTATAAATAAAAGGAGGTTACAATAAAAAGGTACACACATTCTAACTCTCTTTTCCATTCACACTGAGCACACACCACACGCCATTCGTGTTGTGTATTCAGCAGTGATCTTCTTCTTCCTTAAGGTGCTTCGTTTTCATAAACATTTTGAGAGAGAGATAAACTGATCCCAAATTAAGTATCCAACAACCCTAGTTGGACATCTCTATTCATCTTGAGCAGAACAAAGCTCGATTTTTTAATAAAACTTTTGAATTTAAAACTTGTACATAAAAAGAATATAATTGAAAAAAAAAGTGGACAATTTCAATAAAAATTAATTATCATCAAAACTAATAAATAAATATTTCAGACTAATATGATAGTGATTAAAAACGTGATAGAATTCAAGAGAAAAAATTCCTCTTATACTCACAAAATAAATTAAATATTGATAACAATATTTGATGTGATAACTTTTATAACTCTTTCTAACATTTTATTTTAAATGTTAATTTGAACTTTCATATCTAAGTTTGAAAAAATTCTATAAATCATATCTCCTAAATCATTTTTAATTATTTATTTAATTAATCGTGTGTTTCCACACACATTTTTTTAAATATCCTTTATTTTCCCAAATTTGAGTCAAGTTTTTTTCTCTCTCCCTCAAATTAAACAACGATTTTTTTAATACCATAATTTGGAATTAATCCGACTACTTTTGGCCATTAATTTGTGATAATTTGAGTCTTTCATAAGGACCAACATTGGACTATTTTTAAATTAAGGGTCTAAATTAAACAATCACTTTTAAATTTGATGGAGTAAAAAAAATTCATCCACATTTGAGAAACCAAAAAAAAATATTCAATTTTTTTTTTGTATGAAGGATATTCCTTTTAACCATAAAAATATCACACGGAAAAACATTGAATATTTTTTGTTAAGTATTTCAATTTGAAGGACTAAAAAATATTGAGATAAATATTTTATGGTTAAAATTGAATATTTTTTATGGTTAAAAGAAATTGTCCATAAAATTAGATTTTGTTAAGGAATATCTCCAAATTGAATATTTTTATGGTTAAAATAAATTATCTCCATATTTACATTTTAAGGAGATAATTTATTTTAACAATAAAATTCATTGGAATAAGTTTTACACTTAACAAAATCTAAGTCATAAATATATCTCATAAGTTTTTTTTTTTTTCAAAAAGAAATTGATAAATCAGATTCAAATCAAACAACCTGCAATTGAGTGATTTCGTCCAGTACGACAACGTCTTGGATATGGATGTTTATGTTGGATTGAGGGGGAGCTCAATGAATCAAGTGAAGTTTCAAGGATCAATGGTTCTCAAGGGGGAGATTGTTTAAAGCTTGAAGTTTTGGCTTTCAACATGCATTCAACAAAGCTTTCAACATGACTCAAGAATTGAAGACCTTTGAGATTTAATGAAAAGGATTGAAGCACACCATGGTGATCCAAGCATTGGTTGC
>PYAF01002386.1:1553-16114 GCA_007407185.1 Glycine tomentella
GGCTAGACTTGTTTTGAACCCTAGGATAGGGGAATTATGCTATGTTTGAGTTGTGATTGATGTCTGTGGTCTGAATATTGATATGAGCTATATATGCCTTATATAGGCGTTGATTCTGAGTTTACTGGTGGCGGGAGCCACAGAGCTGGGACTAGACCACAGAGTGATATTGTTCCAGGTAAGTTCAGTGTTCTGGGGATGAATTCCCGTTTTGGTTGCACACCACACTCCTGGGGAGTGGTGGTCATGATTCATACTGCATGCATTGTCTATGACATTGTGTATGTTGATTGATATGTATCTGCATTAGATATATGCATGCTGTGTTTGAGATATCTGTTGGCCAATAGATGAATACCAGCATTGAGGAGCTCTGCTGGGTATTCAGGGCGTTGAGGAGCTCCGCCCTGTGGCATTGAGGAGCTCTGCCACACCATGACAGGTCTGACGTTGAGGAGCTCCGTCAATGGCGTTGAGGAGCTCCGCCAGGCATTGAGGAGCTCTGCCACCTGTCATGTGATGATATTATGTTGTTGATTTGATATGATGAGGCCAGAGGGCCAGGCCGGTGGGCCATATATAATATGTTTTCCTGATATGTGTGTGTGGTGAATCTGTGAGCCAGGGTGGGAGTGAGTTCCCAGGGACCCTGAGCTTACTGAGATATGTTATCTCACCCCGTGTGGGGCTTACATGATTTCAGGTGATATGTCTAGAAGAGAAGATCAGTCTCAGGGCAGGAGGCCCAATTGAGACTAGGTTGCTTATCTGAGGAGCAGTATGGAGAGCTTGAAGGCTCTATTTTGATTAGTTTTGTTGTATAGTTCTGTATACCCTCTTGGAGGGCTGATATTCTTTTGTATCACCACGGTCTGTGTGGTGTGGACATGAATGTATATATGTACAGAACTTTGATACATTATGATATGCGACGTTCCCCTGAGTATGATTGTGTATATCTGATTATCTGCCTGTATGTTTACGTGATCTATCTTGATGATGGGTAATATAAGAAACTGGATCAGCAGGGGCATGGTATAGGTTTTGTGTGTGTTTTATCTTGTGATTTTGGTATTCCATACATAATGTATCAAGAAAAACGATTCTATGCTTCTGCTAAGTCCCTTAATTTGTGTTTCTAAAGCGCTAATCTGATATTATTAATGATAACACGTCGGAGGCCTACGGGGTGTTACAGCTATAATGTAGTTATTGCTATCATTTGCTCTGCATTTAAGCTAATTACATTCTCTGAATTATCTGGGGAAAGAGGGAAGAGGAGCAATAGATAATTACAGGCATTGTAAATTCATTTGTATCTCTGAATTATATTGTCTTATATTTCTTGTTCTCTTTTAGTAGGATGTGTTATCCTGTTTGTGTACCTGTTTCTATCCCAGTTTCATGAATTTTATCTATAAAAAGAAAAGGAAATGAATAACAAAAAGAAGAGTAACAAAAAGAAGAGTCAATGGAATGTTAACCAAATACATTCTTAATTCTCGATGATGCATTAGCCAATTCTTTTGTAGCACCTGCAATTGATGATTTGAAAGAGGACAATCAATTATCATGTAAGTTTTCCAACTCAGATATCAAGCTATACTTTGTGCAGATAAAGTTTGTATTTTCTTAGTTTGAAATTGAAATTGTGAACATCTGTTTTGTCCCCCTTTTGTTCATGAACCTCAAAGTGACTTTATTTCATAATATTCCATTTCCATCTATATACTAATTCCATTCATTTCCATGAGAGATGTTTCTAGTTCTCTCTATATACCATATGAAAAGTTGAAAAAACCATGTAATAATCCAGAAATTGCAATAGAAATTAAAAAGAAAGGTTTGTGATGATTTTTTAATGTGTTATATTGGATAATCTAGTATCACTACGGTTAATGATAATGGGCAGTTCAAGTTATTGAGATGATAATTTTCTGTTTTCTAAGTGTACTGAAATTAAATACTAGATTATTTTCTTGCCTTTTGGTTTTATTGTGTTGTGCAGTTTGCTTGTATAGTGATGTTTTAACTTTCAACTTTCTATACTTAATTAATCATACTCTTTCTTTATTGGTATAAAATATTTTTTTTCTTCCTTAATATATCTGATTCAATTCAACCATTGGAGTTGCTTGGTAATCCAGTATAGCTTTTTTGAAAAAAAAAATAGCGTTTAAAAAAAATGGGAATTTCAAAGTCGGTTACTTAAAATAATTGACATTGTATTAATACTTTCTAAGTTGGTTATTTAAGGAACCGACCTTGTATCCTAACAATCTAAGTCAGTTTTTTAAAAAAATTGACTTTGTATACGAACTCTCTAAGTCGGTTATTTAAGGAACCGACTTTATAATGAAGCTTTCTAAGTCGGTTTATTGTAATAACTGACTTTGTATTGCACCTTTCTAAGTTGGTTTTTTAAAATAACCGACTTAGAATATCAAAGTCGGTTTTTTAAAAACTGACGTTGTTAGCTCGAGTATTTTACGACGTCTAATACAAGGTCGGTTCTAAAATCGACTTTGAAAGGTCCAAATAACTGACTTTGAATGCACTGGCTGTAGTATTGATAATAACATATTACGAATTTAATTGTCTCAGATCAAACAAATTAGGAGGGAAAGTAGAAATTAAGTATGATTTCCAATCTTGTGTCTTTTATTTAAATAAAGGACATTCTAAGACGGTTATCTGAAAACACGTTTTAGAAAACAGATTTCTAAGACGGTTCTGTGAATAACCGTCTTAGAAGGCCTCAAATCTAAGACGGTTATCTTCGCAACCGTCTAGAAATCCACTATTCTAAGACGGTTCGTACAAATAACTGTCTTAGATTTGGCTAATTTTTTTTTTTTGTAAACCGTCTTAGAATCTTAGAAACAAAGACGATTGGGGAACCGTCTTCGAAAGCGTGCACTTTTAAAGTCATTTGAAACAAGGACGGGTCTAGAACCGTCTTAGAATGGGTTCTAGAACCGTCTTAGATTCACCTTTTTGTAGTAGTGTGAGTTATCGTCCCACAGAGATTGTTGCACCAATTATATTGTAACTTAAATCTATAAGTTGGATAAATAAATGTTTGTAAAAGAATGAGTTGGTTGGTTGAGTAAATAAAAGTAAAGGGCAAGATTAAAACATAAATGTAAACTATGAACAGACAAGTAAGGTGTGACAAGATAAAGAAAGCGTAGCTAGGGCACTCACACTCGATGATTCCTCCCAATGAATTCGTATTGCTCACTACATTCAAGTATCTAAGTTACTTAGCGTTGTGTTCATCGCAAATATTAGCTATTTACCAATTCCTCAACGACATAGCTCTTTAACCCACCTAAAAGCCCTAATCCCTTAGTAACTTTCCTAGGGTTAAGCATTAAGCAAACACATAGATAGCTACAAGCATGCATTCCTATTCCTAGGTAATGTAAAACAAGTTACTACACTTAGTTCCAAGACTAGAACCCAATATTTCTATTGTGAACCCTAGCTCTTAACTCTTAACTAGAGTGATCAAGTCTAAGAAAGAGATGTAGACATTCAAGCAAAGTGCAGTAAAATAGCTTTTGATAAATGAATAATAGCATTCAATACATTCCAATGGAAGTTACATCGAGTGCTTGGCCCTAGCTACAAATGAAACTAGCCAAACCTATTCATGGCTGGCCTTGGTACATCAAAAAGAAGCATGCCCAGCTGATACACAAGCAAGGAGAAGGAAGAGAAGAGGGAAGAAACCCACTTGCACTCACAACCCCAAGCCCTAGCTAAGCTCCCAAGCTCTCTCTAGCTTTTCTTCAGTGAAATTTCATCAAAAAGTCCCTCACTCAGAAGTGGGTTCTGCTATTTATACTTGGGGGAGTGAAACCCCAAGTTTACCCTTTGACAGCTTTTAATTTCTGCAGAATCGAAGTCCCACGCGGATTGCACGAAGAATGGCGCTGGTCGCATGGAGTTTTTAAGTGTGGCGCGGATCGCGTGGACCTTAGCACCGTTCGCGCCAACTTCCAAAGGTAGATGAATTTCACTTCCCGCGCGGTCTTCACGCTGATGGCGCCAAGATCCAGAGAAGATCCACTTTCCAGGGTAGTTGTTGCGCGACTGGCGCTGCACGTGGCGCGGATCGCGTCAGAAACCAGAGAAGTTGCCTTTTGCATAGCCTTACCCGTGTGAATAGCGCCAACATTGATGCGGTTCACGTGACGTTTTTAAACTGGCGCGGGTAGCGCTGGTTCTGGCGCAGATTGCGCCAGATCTTCTTCTTTCTCTGCACTTCCTTTGCCTCTTTTCACCTGCTAATCACTCAAATTGACTAAAAGAATCATTGAGGCAAATTTGTCAACATTTATATCAATTAGAAGTTTTTATCGTTAACTATGATGCATTTGGTGATATATTTAAGCTTGAAAATGTCTTATGCTAGGCGCATATCACTTCACTCAACGCTTTTATATGTGTACTTAATTTAAAGTATGGATGCTTGGTGTGCCCTGGAATTTAAAGTTTGTGGTTATCGTCACCAGCGTCTGGAACTGGAAGCACCATCGCAGTGGTTGAGAACGGTAATAGTATTTTTGCTTTAGCCGGATAAAGACATTCAATTTTTCGATAATGTGAGAGGAGAATACATAATATTTGTTTGTTGGCTGCAATATTAGTGCCTTACATTCCTATTATGTGTTGCATTTTGGTATTGTTACTTGTTAATATCTTTCAAGCAATGCCTTTGATATTGACTATACACAGTTACACACACTGCGAAATGTGTATGCTGAATTTATCGTGATTTTTGCCTGTGTGTATGCTTAATTTCAGAGCACCTCTTTAAATCTTGTCATTTCTAAACGTGCAACAAAGCTCAATGTGATTGCCTAATTTCTGAAATGTGCATGCTGAATTTACGGTAATCTTGCCTCTGAAATGTCTATGGTAAATTTCAGATAAAAGGAAAGGTAAAAAAAAGGTGGAATTAGTAACTATGATGATCAAAACCTGGAAATAAAACAATAACTATTTAATGCCCCTTTTATTGAAGAAAATATCTTGAAGCCAAAACAAACCTTTTTAATATCCTAACATGCTGACCATACATAAAAGGAAAATGTACAAGGTCATCTACGCATATACTCAATAAGGAAAAAAAGTAATAGCATGAAATAAAAAATAGAATCGCAACATTCAACAATGTTTAAAATGAAAGCTACATTTGTTATTAGCTAAGCATAGTAACGTAGAATGAAAAGGAAAATAAATTTCACAGCAAAACATTTTCGAATACATGAAATAAATGAGAAGACAAGAAAAGAGAAATTACAATGAAAAAAACCACTTTACTTTTATGATACATGAATCTATATTTTTTCAAAATTGTATGATGATGATGTAAGCATTAATATATAATTCATGTTCAATAACAATCATATTAAGAACATGAAAAGGATCTTAAGAATTCATGAGTTTTACGTAAACATACCTTTGTCCATAATTGCGGAAGATCTTTTAATAGTAGAATACTTTCGTAGAGTCTTAGGCGAAAATCCTTTAATGGCAGAATACTTTCTCAGAATCTTAACCCTTTCAATTCTTGTATCTTCTTTGATATGCATTTGATACAACTCTTATGGGCAGACAATGATGATATTCAGTTTTCTAGATCAAAATCTGCACCTATCAACAATTATCCTTTAATGCATTAAAGATAATTGTTTTATCAACAATTATCATTTAATACTTAAAGATAACAATTATCCTTTGAATAACTTCCTATTGTAACCAATTATCTTTATATCATTTATTCATTAAATCAAATTTAAATGAGCCACAATGATTTCTTAATTGGTTAAGATAAAAGTTGATTTTAAAAGTTTGATTTCTTAATTGGTTAAGATACGATCCTTCTTTCAAAGTCTTTCGTTGTTTATAAAATTTGTTTTAAATTTTAAAAACTCTGAGGAAAAACCAATTCACCCCCCTCTTGGTTATTTGCATAAGTGTTCATTCTATTTTCAAAAACGTCACTGGATCATCTTTTATACCCAAGTCAAATTCAGACTCTTGTAGATGCATATAATCATTAGAAATAGCAGATCTTCTTTCCCTTTGAGATCTTTGTAACACCCCGGACGTGTTATCATTAATAATATCATAAGCGCGCTATCAGCGTTAACTAAACGCAGTGCGGAAGCGATAGAATCATTTTTCTTGATTTCATTATGCATGGAATAAAAAAACCACATCACAAAACATCAAAGAAAAGCCCCTGTGATCCAGTTAACACAAACATAAACATAAGCATCGGCAGATATAAACCAGACACAGATAATCAGGAGGAAACATAACTCATACATATATCATAATCTGTACATATACATACAACTCATAGTTTCTACCACAACTGTCGTTATACAACATAAATATGTATAGAACAACGGGTGTACACTCACACCCTATCCTTATACAGACTAAAAGACAGAGATCAAAATAAAGAAACTCTTCTAATCTTCATCTGTAGCCCATGACTACTCCAGCACCTTCAGCTAGGGCCTCCTGCCCTGTGGTTGCTCCTCTCCTTAGAACACCTGAAAACCACAACCCACAACAGGGGTGAGATATACATCTCAGTAAGCTCAGGGTCTGGGAGATCCTCCCTTACCCTGGTTCACCCCCAAACACAGACATAGAGACCAAAACATAACGAGGCCTAGGACATCATCCTGGCCATCACACATTCCCCAGCTCTCTGGGTACTAACTGGATGCTATCCGCATCAGAGGTATTCCACCTCATGCTGGCTCTCAAGCCATCCCCAGACTCGTCTCACAGAGGTACTATATCATAAGTGTCAACCCCTGAATACTTCTCATACCAGAGAGGCACTGCCTCCCAAAATCATGCAAACATTGCCTGAGGGCTCTCACTCAGGACTTACTCATCCAGATATGGCTCATCTAAGAGGCCCTAGGCTCTCATCACCTCGGGAAGCCCTCTCTTAGAGATACAACATATCTGTCAATTGCCTGGACTCTCTAGGACTTTCATATCACATGCCTGGGCAAGAACATCCATATAGGGCAATCACCTCCAGGACTTTCCAATCCAATGCCTGAGAGGGATCATCTCACACCGGAGGCACTCAACCCCTCAGGGCGTCACATCACATGCCTGAGAGAAATCATCTCACACAGGAGGCACTCAATCCCTCAGGACTTTCCACTGCCTGGGAGTGATCATCTCACAACGGAGGCACTTCATCCCTCAGGACTTCCCATCAGCTGTCTGAGAGAGATCATCTCACACTGGAGGCACTCATCCCTCAGGACTTCCAAATCACATGCCCGAGAGAGATCATCTCACAACGGAGGCACTCTATCCCTCGGGACTTTCAGTCCACTGCCTGAGAGAGATCATCCCACACCGGGGGCACTCTATCTCTCAGGACTTCCACATACACTAGCCTGGGAAAGAACCTCCTTTACAAGGCAATCACATCCAGGACTTTTCAACAGCACTGCCTAAGGAGGAACATCCATACAGGGCAATCCATCCTTAGGACTTTAGGCGGAGAGCAGTGGCACCTCCCAAAGAATCTCAGCTATTCCAGGGAGTCCTCAAACTCTTCCTCTGGCTAGGGAACCTCAGCTAGCCTGATAATATGCCAGTATCCTATATATTTCATCACAGACCACATGATGGTCTGCATACTCTCAGGGTCACTGAACACCTCACAGTGTTCATCCATCAAAGGCCCATGGCCATCCACACCTGCCACATCAGGTGTCTCATTACCCTCACACTGTCTCAGTGTCTAACCTAGGGTTCATCAATCTCAGCCCAGCACACACTAGGCCATCATATATTCATATATCTGGAATGGTCTGAGTATCACTCCAAGTACCGTTCATCTAGCCCCTCAGGCGCCCAACACATACATAATCAAAATAGGCCATACTGGCCTTTCATTCCACAGCATGCACTATATATATATATACATATATACATATCAACCATGGCATGCAAGAATCACCCACTTGGGTGGTAAACAAGAGAAAGGGCTAATCCCCATAACGATGAGCTTACCCGACAAGCTTTGCCTCACAGCTCTGCTCTTTGATCGATGGTCTGCTCCTCTGACGCCTCGTGTCAAGCCCTATCAAGGCATACATACGCACATTACAGACCATTCAAGCATAACAAGTTCAAGCTCATCAGACAGTCATCAACTGCCTCAAGGAAGGAACCTCAGTCCTTTCCATCAACTTAGGTTATCTAGCCTAAGGTTCCTCAGGCTCATCCTCTACAAGCCCTTCCATAGACCCTCAGTGGTCCATCTCAGATCAAACATGGCCTCAGAGTCCCTCTAGACTCAACCCAAGCCATAGACAATGAGCATCTCAGCTCTCCTCACCCAAATACTCAGGGTTTCCATATGGCTTGAACGGTCTAATCACTAGACACCGTTCCCATGGCCTATCAGGCACCTTAAGCCCCTCACTAAGGCTCTTGCATGTCTCAAATCAAGTGACTCAGTCCAAGTCACACATGCACAACCTAGAGCGAAAACCAACATTCACCAATTCACAAACTGAAAGCTAATCCTTCCTCCTCACATAATTCTAAACACATCTCTCAACTGGACCTAGAGCTAATTCTAGCTCTATCACAGATGGGTCACTATTCACAGGAAACCCCTAGATCCAAAATCAATCGGAGAAACTCGAGTTTCTTACCTCAAAACTGCCGAGGAAGACCTCTGGGCTGCTCTCCCTTGCCTTAGCGTCCGTAGAAACAGCTAATCCTCGCCCAATCTCGAGTTCTCTTCAGCCTCTCTCAGAGGAGGAGTTTCTCTGGGGTTTCAAGGTTATGGAGGAAGGATTCTCGCTCTCACTTGGTTTCTAGGGGTTTAAGACGTTTAGAAAGGGATTTGGGTCTCAAAACAAGGTCATGGAAGCTTGGGAAGGTCTAGCAATGGAGGAAAGGCTCAAGGAGGAAGAGAAACAGTGTTTCTCCCTCAGAAAATGCAAGCCTCCTTTTAAAACAGTCTGCGATCGCGCGGGACGCCGCGCCATCCGCGCCAGCTGCAACAACTGTGGCGCCATCAGCGCCACCCTGGCGCTACCAGCGCCAGCTTCCAGAGACCCTGGCGCCCTCAGCGCCAATCCCGCGCCATCAGCGCCAGATTTCAGAACCTGTGGCGCTATTGGCATGGCCATGGCGCCCTTGGCGCCATCTTCCAGTGGTCATGGCGCTGTCCGCGCCAACTCTAGCGCTAACCGCGCCACACCCTTAACAGGGTTTTCTCATTAGGACTTCTGGCACTATTCGCACGGCATCCCACGCCGTCCACGCCAGAAATCAGGGTCTTACAATCTTCTTAATGCTATCTGTTGTGGTTCTTCTACAATGGATTCATTCGGTTCATTGGCAATAGTTTCATCATGAGCAATAAGATCATTCATTTGTTGTTCTTCATTATTGTTAATTGGTTCAATAACATGAGGAACAAAAACTTTACTAGAGCTACAAGTCAAAGGAACTTGTACTCTCACTTCTTGAGTTGCCACTTTACGTGGTGTTTCACTCCCACTAACTTCACCATCTTCAATGAACCTAACATTTCCAGTTTCTATAATCCTCGTGGTATGATTAGGACAATAAAATATATACCCTTTTGACTTTTCTGGATAACCAATGAAATAACCACCGATTGTTCTTGCATCCAACTTCTTTTCTTGTGGGTTGTAGTATCTAATTCCTGCCTAGCAACCCCAAACATGCAGGTGCCTTAAGCTAGGTTTCCTTCCTGCCCACAGTTCAAAAGGAGTCTTGGAACTACTTTACTAGGAACCATATTTAATACATACATGCCAGTCTTTAGAGCATAAGTCCACAATGAAATGGGTAAAGAAAAATTACTTAACATACTTCTAACCATGTCCAACAAGGTTTTATTACACCTTTCTGATACACTATTCTATTGTGGTGTACCTGGCATTGTGAATTGAGCACAAATACCACGCTTTTCTAAGCATTTAGAAAATGGGCCCAGATGTTGTCCACTTTCATCATACCTTCCATAATATTCACCACCCCTATCAAACCTGACAATTTTCACCTTTTTGTTTAATTGCCTTTCAACTTCATTAATGTAAATCTCTAAAGCATTTATAGCTTGAGACTTATCATGTAGCAAATAGACATAACCATAACGTGAATAATCATCAATGAAGGTGATAAAATAGTTCTCTTTATTGAAAGAGTTAACATCAAAAGGACTGCAAACATCAGTGTGTATAATTTCAAGAAGCTGAGTGCTTCTTGTGGCTCCTTTCTTTGTGTGTTTTGTTTGTTTGCCTTTGATATAAGTCACACAAACATTTAGATCAATAAAATCTAAATTCGGAAGGATTTCATTCTTTACCAATCTTTCAATTCTTTCTTTGGAGATGTGTCCCAAACGTTTATGCCACAAGTAAGTGGAACATTTATTAATTAAGGTACATTTAGTACCAACATTATGATGCAGAGTCAAATGTTTGTGCTTGTACAAACTGAAACTACCACTACCAAATTTAAAAGAGTATCCAGCTTTATTAAGTTTGGAAATAGAAACTAAATTCCTAGATATACTAGGTACATAAAGAGTTTCCAAATGATGTCCACTGTCAAGGATCAAACGGCAAGTCCCAATAGCTTCCACTGAAACTTTCACTCTATTACCCATAAGGACAAACTTTTCATTTGGCCTTGTGGTTTGGGTCGTAAGGAATCACTTTCTTTTCAACTCCTTCATGTTTTTCATAATTGATGGAATGAGTTCCCTGGTTCTTAATTCTGGTTTCCTCTTGAACTAACATATTGTGCAATTCATGCACATTTCATTTGTCTTTCATGGTATTATAGTTTATTTGGAAAGGACCATACTCAGACGGTAATGAGTTCATTATGAACTGCACCATCAACTTTCATGGTGGTTAATGTACTCCGTAGTGTCCCAGCAAGAGACTTGTCAACAGTTTGGGAGCACTCTTCCACAACTTTTAGCATTTCTTTAGTACTTTCAGTTTGTGGAAGAGTTGACTTAATGTTGCTTGCAATGCTCATTCGCATGTTCATTAGACTCAACCTATTGGATCTTTTCCAGTTCTTAAAATGAACTCTTTCATCCTCAGTGCTTGCATCAGCAATAGCACTAGGTTTCTCTTCTCTAAGAGTCAAATCCAAATCCATTACCCCGAGGTAAAATTCAATTTGTTCTTTCCATTCGGAGAAGTTTAGTCCATTGAAACCCGCAATAGTTGAGAAAAGTGAATGTGTAGCAACAGGTATTGCAAGATATAAAACTTAAGAAAAATTAATGCTTTGAATCATACATATCACATACTAACATAATTCATAGATCATACATCATAAGATGCTAATAAGATTTCACATAATTTGATTATGATGCATACCCAAACTAAAAATATTTGTCATCTTTGGACGTCCAAATAAAACTAGAAGTGTATCAACATTATCAACATTCATGTTCATTTATTATAAAACAAGTAATCATCCTTTGAGTTGATCCTTAACTGTCCTATATGAACTTCAATATACTAGAACATAAACAATAATTTTATACCAATCATAGCATCACAGTCATGGTAATTGAAACATAATCTTAATGTTTGGAACTAATCAATTCATCAAGAATTTGGCCATTTTGGCGACTAACAAATTCACCATACTTAATTCCAAACTTGAAATGAACATACAATTTGGAATTAAATCACTCATACAAATTTGGCCACTTTGGTGATTAACAAATTCACTATACTTTAATTCCAAGATACGAACACATTCTAACATCATAATTAATTTTCAGTGTCAACAAAAATATACAATCATCCGATCACAACACTTCAATGCATATACACTTTATCAAATACAATTTTAAATATGCATTAGTACAATTTTTGAATGAGGGAGAGCAATAAAGTGTTCAACCATTATTGTTTACTTTTCATCACCAACAGTAATGTGTCTTTGTCTTGTAGTGATAGGAAAGATAATTTGCATTTAATATATATATATATGTTGAACTGAAAACACCATCAAGAATTTATCATGATATTCATTGGAACATAAGACATATCAAGCGAGAAACAACATTAATATTCAAAATCGTTGCATCGTTAATGGAAAGTATACGTCTTTATTCTTTCTTCAAAGGAATGCATACATCGTTAATGGAAAGTATCTTTTTCTTAATCATGACTTGCGAAAACTTAATTTCTCAAGAATCAAGAATTCATTCATAACCATACATGAAAAAACATGAATTCCCAAACACATGCTCTGATTCCACACGTAAGCATTAATATATAATTCATGTTCAATAACAATCATATTAAGAACATGAAAAGGATCTTAGGAATTCATGAGTTTTACGTAAACATACCTTTGTCTATAATTGCGAAAGATCTTTTAATGGTAGAATACTTTCGTAAAATCTTTGGGGAAGATCCTTTAATGGTAGAATACTTTCTCAGAGTCTTGACCCTTTCAATTCTTATATCTTCTTTGATAGGGATTGGATACAACTGTTATGGGCAGATAATGATGGTATTCAATTTTCTATATCAAAATCTGGAAATTGAACCACTATGATTAAGATAACTGCACCTATCAACATTTATCCTTTAATGTATTAAAGATAATTGTTTTATCAACAATTATCATTTAATACTTAAAGATAACAATCATCCTTTGAATAACTTCCCATTGTAACCAATTATTTTTATATCATTTATTTATTAAATCAAATTTAAATGAACCACAATGATAAATCTTACAGATCAACCACAGAGTAGAGCTTTTGACTTCTTGATGGCAACAACGATGGATTCTGCCTCCTTTTTTCCCCTTTCCACTGAGTGCTAGTGGGTTTCTTTTATAACTCAAGAACAATTTAATCTTCAAATAATCAATTCCATTACCCCATGATCTTTTTCTGTTTTTAGGCTTGTGGCTGTGATGACTATTATCTTCTAATAATTGCTTTATTTAATTTTTCAGTTGAGTGGCTGTTACGCCTATTTATTTGTAGTTGTTTCTAATGACCAAGTCATCTCCTAATAGTCACATATTCTCTAAAAAAAATTTCTCTTTTTTCTTTATCTTTTCAAAAATATATTTTATAAGAAAATAAAATGATTGCACTCGGATAAAATTGGATATTCAAAATATATATTCATTATTTGCGCATATTTTTATTGAGGCATGATCGAGTGTATTGTTATGTATATTGTGTTTCTCTTGCTCTTTTGTAACTCTTTCACAAAACCTATTTAACTATTAAATATTTGTAAATTAACTTATTAATTATAATTTAATTATAATGACAATCAATTACATGTATTATACAAATCTATTAATTGCATTTATTCATTTAAAATTTTATATTTACTTTAGTTTAAAATAATCTTCCTAGTTAACTTTTTTTAATATAAGTCATAATAGATATAATTTACAATACGTATAATAAATAAAGAAATATTGTGTCCTCCTAATCGACATAGAATAAGAAAATCTCAATCCTAATAAAAATGGAATGTTTTTTTTTTCTTTCCAAATCTCGAGTTTCCAAAGCGAATGATAATGATCACATTTGCTTATAGACAACTTTAGAATTAGGGGTGTTTACATGTAAGGTCACCTGCGAATTTAAATTTACTCAAATCGATCTAAAAAGTTTGAGTTTGGTCATTTATATATTTGGATCAAAACCGAATCGAACCGATCAAAATCATTTATGTATGGGTTGGGTTACAGGTTTAGATCTATAGATCCGATCAAAATCGAATTGAACCAATCAAAATCGATAAATTTTTTTAGAGTTGTTTGATTTGGCTTTAAATAATGCTAATATTAGGACTACAAGTATTGGAACTTCAAATGTTTATAATATTAATGGATCATATTTTGTTTATTTGTTTCAACAAATCTGGTTGCACCAAAACATATTGCAAGAAAATAGTTTGTAAGAAAGAGTTGTGATTCAGACTATTATAGTAAATATTCATTGAAGAATATTTTGTTTTAATTTGTATTAGTATATTTTAGAATATTATATTGATGGTATTAAATGAATCAATTTTACTACTTTCAGACATTTGATAATATTGTTTTATGATAAATAGTCATTTTCATCCCTGGATGTGTAGAGCATTGGCAAGTTCGTCCCTCAAAGATGAAAATTCAAATTTTAGTCTTCGAAAGTGAAAAAAGTGCGAAAAATTCATTCATCCGTTACCGTTAATTAAAGAGCTTACGTGGCACTGAGGAACAAAAATGTCACATAAATGGTTGCCAGCATGACTGCTTGTAACACCCCAGTATTTTACTTATTGAGTATGGAATAAAAGAAATTCTTTAGAATGATTAGAAAAGTGCCATTGATTATCTAGTTAGATTTTTAGAATTTAACATACTTTTTGGAATAAAATTCAATCTAGGTTATTCTCATCATTAGAAAATTAGAGAAAAATGATGGATATCATTTTAGGAATTTTCTTGAGATT
>PYAF01002386.1:19344-51424 GCA_007407185.1 Glycine tomentella
AAGCCTTAAAGATGAAGAACTCTGCTTCAGAGAGCGGTTTGTACATAATTGAGAGCGATGAAGATGTGGAGAAGGATCTGCAGAAAGACGAAAACGATGGAAACGATTCGGATTATTCGAATGATTCCAATGGGAACCAGTCAATGAGGAAACCCAGCAATTACAGCATCGCATGGCCTCAAAGTTACAGGTCAGCGATTACAGATGTGTGTCCTGTGTTTTTCGATCCGGCATGAATGAGTGTGTTTGTGGCCATTCATTTGACTTTTTTTTTTTTTTTTTAATTTGTCGGTTTTTTTAATGTGAAAGGGATCCTTTACTTTCAACTTTCAAGGTAAAGTGGCTATTTAGGGTTAGATGGAAACAGTGAAAAAAGTGATAGTGAATAAAAACATGCGACATAAAGTGAATATAAGAGGGTTTGATTCTTAGAGAAATAAAAAAGAGATGTGATATGGAGAGAAATTGAAAAAGATTAAAAGAAAAACTCAATTGTTAATCTATTACTTATTATGTTTAAAGTTGATTATTATTTGTTATTTGTCAAAATTATTTTTATCAATAAATTATGTGTTTTTGACACTTTAAAATCGTCATTTTAGTAATTTAAAATTTTACCTAAAATTGTTACAAAATTATTGTGGTGATCAAGAAGGGCAACTACGTATCGCAAGATACCTCAAGCCAAGGGTAGGTGGTAGCTTGGCTTAGCCTTGCCCTAAGCCGTATCGAACTTCAGTCTCATTTTTGCAGATTTTAGGTAGGTGCAGGCTTCTCAAAAAAAAAGAAAAAAAAGTAAAAGATGGGAGGAAGCGAGTGAAAACGGTAGTGGAAGATGACTATAGAAAGTCGATAGTATGGTGGATCCTTGTAAGGCGAGTGACAGAACTTTATTTGAAAGTTTTTTCCCTCTACTTTAAGTTTTCTAGAGAGATGGCTGAAACATCTACTTTCAAAGTAATAGAAAGAAAGAAAAGCAACAAACAGAATAGGAGAGTTAGAATCGAAAAGAGAATTTCTCACTTCTTTTTCTCATTAATAGGGTTAGACTTCGAGAAAGAATCCACTCTTATCCAGTCATAATTAGTAGGAGCAGCTTCAACTTAACTTGATCCAATTTCCAAATTTAACTCACTTATCAACCAAAATAACCAATTATTGTCATTGAAAAATACATTTATTGTTCTTTTTCTGTGCAAATTTGCAAAGAAATAAAATGGTGTGAAATCCATAACTTTTTATTTCTTTGTCCACCTTTTTTTCTCTATCAAACACACTTATTTTCTATTTCTCATCTATCTCAGCACTTAGACAAGATGGAGAAGATTCTCCAAGAAATTTTAGTAGTGAGAGTCAAAATGACTGATCCTGATTAGTGGCCGGGAAGTCTGTTTTCTTTCTCCTCTATTCTCATACCATTTCTTTCATACAAGACAAAGTGTGAGCATTTTTAAATAAATCATAGAAAAGCACTTACATTTATTTTGGCCAATTGATGAATAGAAAATGATTTGTAAACACCCACGTGCTAAGGTATGAATCATTCATTGAGAGATAGAAGAAAGACAAATGTAGAAGTAATAGGTAATGTAACGTGATAAGAAGATACGTACTGCCGGAGAGAAATGAAGGGTGTCTATTGGGTGTATGTAGTGCGAGACTGTGCATATATCGTTATCCTTGTTGAATTTAGGGAAAAGTGCAGGCTCACACCTTAAACTTCATGGCTTTTAGAAATAGGTGCCTTCAGTTTTCTACCCTTAAATTATAACTATTATTACTAATTTGAGACAAGACTTAAACAATTTCTTAACAAATCAGTTTATTAATTATTTTACTTTCTTAAATGATGAAAAGTGAAAACAGAATCTGCCTTTTTTTTTGTTCATAATTCTTGCTGATTGAATTTTCTGCTTCTTCATCTCTCATTTTGGCATCTTGCTTATATTATTACAAAAGGAAAGAGGGGGAGAAATGAATCTGATGTGTATCAACTTAATACGTATTTTTATGTAATTAATAATGTTTCAGGCAATCCATTGATCTATATGGTAGTGTGCCATCACCAAACATTGGGTTTCTGGGCACCACATCACTGTCAAGATTAAGCAGTTCTTTTATTTCTTCATCTTTGACAAGAAGGCACACTCTTGAAGTATTACAACCAGAGAAAAAACCACTCTTGCAACCCACAGAAGATGAGCAACCGCGACATACCTTGCTTCCTCCCCAAATATCTAGGAAGTCTTCCATTAAGATTTCCAAGCTTTCTCATGAACCTCACATTCCTGGCCAATGCACTTTTGGACAAGCTGTGCTTAATGGTAAGTACTGATTTGTGGTTCTTGGATAAAAAATATAAAACAAAAACAAATGAATAAAGTAATAGTGAAGTTATTTTAAACTAGAAATACTAATAACATATTCCTTAACCGTCTTTCATATACATTATTATTTATTGGTTGAATTTCATGTGAATTCCACTGTTTGAGAGTAAGACTCAATACAAAGGGAATGATACTCGCATGAATTTCGCCTCATAGTAGAGTATGATTATCAAACTCTCGAGTTAACTTGTTAACTCTTACAAGTTTATGAGCTTACTTATCTTTTATAAGTTGACTTGTGTGCAAACTCTCTTTTTTATAAACTTGACGCAAACTCAGTAGACTCTCGAGTTTATCACTGAGTCAACGAGTTAAAAACATTAGACCAAAATACATGTTATTTTGTTTGTTTTTTTTGTGCGTTTGGGGTTCAACATATCTCTATTTAGTGTGTTGTTTGTAAATCGAATAACACTCATCTCTAATAATATCAAACCCTTATTCTCTAACATGAAACCCTTGATGAGAATGCTCTACCACTATTATCACGTTCACAAGTTATTATCTAGTAATGGTGCATTACTAGACTTGGTTATTTAAGTATTGTGAAATTTATGTTGGAATGTTATTTATATGTATTTTTGTTATTATTTTTATATGAAGTAGATTCTTACAAGTTTACAAGTCAAGTTTGTGGAACTCTCATGAGTCTACGTAGACTATCGAGTTTGATTATCTTGTAATAGAGTGTATGGAAAGTGTGGGAAAGAAAATGTGTTCCTATTTTCATTTATAAGTTAATTTGATCTTATGGAGAAATTCATTTCATTTTTTTTTCTTATTTTTTCTCCTAATAAAAAAAATATCGACATGTGAATAGATTTTGTATTTGGAAGGTATAATTCTTAACTATCAGTGGTCCCCTCTTTCTGTAAGAAACTTATAACCAGAATATAGGCTTGAAGGAATTTTGCGAGCTCCAAGTAGAATGCGGTAATAAAGCATTATAGAAAACTGATTCATGCTTGTTATCTTATTTCTATGTATCGTGAAAAAGAAATTATTCAGTTGAAAAAAAATTGTTATTGTCCCAGTAACTTGAAATAATAATACACACCACTGTTTAATATTCCAATCAACAATGGTCATATCATTATAATCATGGAACATATCTGTTTCCTGACTTGTGATGCTAGTCCATCTCTCAAAATCGTCAACTATAATTCTTCCCTCTGACTAAAGGGACCATCTTAGTTATCCAATGGTTTAAATTATGCAAGTTTATCAGCCCCAGAATTCAATAGCATTTATAGAATTTACAACTTTCAACAATGCCTGTAGAAATTGTATATGAATTCAGTCTCTCATTAGTTGAACATCATTGCACATACAAACACTTAGGTAACCTTGAGCCTCTGTGTGTTCTGTTTTAACTACATGTTTATGTTTGTGAGTGCATTATTAGTAAATGCAACAAATCAGAGACAGAAATCATACTACTTAACATATCATATTTATATTTTCTAAGTTACTGTAGCCATTTATCTTATTCTCAAGAACCAATCAAATATATATGTGACAATGAAATGATTATTTTGAAGTGAGCTAATCCTGTTCCCACAAGAAGGACACAAGTTCAATTATTAGTCATTGAAGTTCTTGAACTCCGGTTGGCAGTCGCAATCACAGTTTTGTCACAATTCTTGATATTACTCACAAAAGCAGCCAATGCTACTGCAATTGCGGTTGTGTTGCTGTCGCAAAGATCCCAAAACCTCAATGTTGTGATCGAAATTGCAGTGGTGAATCATTTTTTAAAACATTGGAATCAATGTGTATCTGAATGTTGATGACTAGTATAAATTTTTTGTTCAACTTTCTTTGGGCAATTGAAGATTTCCTATAGCTTCTTGTCACTATTGGTTTAAATTTGAGTTACATAGTTATTTGAGATTTCAGAAACCCTTGATATGGTAACAAATGTGAATAAATATTTTTTTTATCTGTAAGAATTAAAGCTAGGTAATAGGTATTGTTGCAATTGCTCTTGCAAAATCCTTTATATTGTAACTACAATAACAATTGCAACTTCAATTTAATTTAAACCGTGATTGTAACCTTGATATTTTGGCTAGCATGTATTTATGATTTATTAATTATTGTTTTGGCTTTTTGCAGGCATAAACGCCCTTTGTGGCATTGGAATCCTTTCAACCCCTTATGCAGCTAAAGAAGGTGGATGGATTGGTCTTTCTATATTGCTATTGTATGCAGTTTTTTCCTTTTATACCGGGTTGCTCTTGCGTTACTGCTTGGATAGTGCACCGGGTCTTGAGACATACCCTGACATTGGCCAAGCAGCTTTTGGTACTACTGGACGTGTCATCATCTCGGTAATTCTTGCTCTATTATCCTTAATTTTGTTTGAATATGCTTTAATTTTTTTTTTCTTCAACGGTTAATTTCAAAGCATTAGTCTCTAATCTCTTGGTATTGTTTTTTAATTTTCTCTTTTGTGGATGCAGATAATATTATACATGGAATTATATGTAAGTATATATTTGAGTATTGCCTTCACTCTTTGAGTATTCCTTTGGAGTCTCACTTATGATGTGTTAAGTAATTAGTAGGAAAGAAAAATATAGCTGAGAAATAAGATTTCTGCAAATAGAGAAGAAAAAAATAAAGTGAACGGGAAATTGGGAATAGGTGAGAATAGAGTTGAAATATAGATATTTTGTTTTAAATAAATAAGGAATAAATAGAAAAGAGATATAAAATAAGAAAAATAAAAATGAAAATCATTGTTAATTGATTTTTGCAACAATCGATTGCATTGTGTGAATATCAATTTATATAGGTTTTTGGTGATTGAAAAAAAAAAAGTTGTCGCTAATGCATTATTTCTAACAATTAGAACTAATAAAGAGGTAAAAAAAAAAACTGACTAAACATAAAAAATTGTCGATGTATTTATAATTTCAGATGATTTTTAACCACAAATGAATAAACTGGCTCACAATGTGCATATGCATCTTTTCAACTACATTTCTAGGTATATTTTTTATTTTGCTCCCCGCCTATTTTCACACAACCAAATAACTTTCACTTCTTTCACTTGTCCATTTTGATTTTTTTATGGGAATCACTTCACCTACTAAATATTTTTATGCAGGCTTGTTGCATTGAGTACATAATTGTGGAGAGCGACAACTTATCTACATTATTTCCAAATGCACACATAAGTTTGGGTGAAATTGAACTCAATGCACATATTTTGTTTGCAATATTGACCGCGGTGGCTCTTCTTCCTACTGTTTGGCTACGTGACCTACGCATTCTCAGTTACATCTCAGGTACAAGCTTTTTCCTTTTTCTTTTCTCACCTACGCATTCTCAGTTACATCAAGCAAAATAGTCACACTGAAATTGAACTCAATTTGCTTGATGTATGTTACAATCAAATTTTAGTGTGACTATCTATTTCTATATTACAAGTTTAAATACTATGAAATTTCCACTGTACGTCTTAATTAATTAACTCTCTCTCTCTCTCTCTCTCTCTCTCTCTCTCTATATATATATATATATATATATATATATATCATTCTTCACACAAAATTTTATGAGAATGAAATTAGTATTTTAATATTTTATTAAGTTTTTTCAAAATTTAAATTATTATCATAAATTATATATTATAAACACGAGCATAAGAAATACCCAACCAGACATCACAAAAAGTAGTTCCAGATTGGCTCAAAAGGTTACATCATATTTGTCATGTTATAAATGCAAATATTTAGTAACCAATCACCATCTACTATGCCTATGTCTCCATATAGAATTATACAAAAATTAAAAGGCATATTGACCCATATCCATTCCAAAAAGTTAGCATATTACGAGTATGTTATTGTCTCAAAATTTGAATTAAACTATATTTTATTTTAAGCTCTAACAAATTATATTATCTTTTAAATATTATTACACTATTACATAAAAGAGCTTTAATATAAGTTATAGAGGAGTTTTAACATAGATTATATAAAATCGATGTTGAAAATCATTATCTATATTGATTTTAGCTGAAATCAATGTAGAAATATGACCAAAATTGTATATTCTAAAACACTTTCTACACCAATTCTAAAAAAAGTGATGTTAAAAAGTTGTATACAACATTGATTTTGTGGCAAATTGATGTGAAAACTGATGTTGAATAGGCTTACCACATCGGTTTTGGCCAAAATCGATGTTGTAATGACACTTTCTAGATCAATTTTAGATCATCTGATATTGTTTTTTGCAAAAAAAATTAATAATAATAATAATAACAATAATCTTCAAATTGCACAATTTAATACATGAATAGATTAATCAATACAAATTATAAAAATGGGAGATAGATGACCATAAAACTTAATCTTTTGCTAAGAAAAAAAATACATTTTATTGGCAATCGTGTTTCTAGAATTTTACCAAATCCCAGCACCAAATGCAATGAAATGAGTCTAGGTAGGAAAAACATATAAAAATAATAAAATGAAATAAACCCCATAATAGTTCCAAATTAAACGATTAGTACTCCTAAAATAATTATATATGTGGATGTGTTTGACAATCAATAATAAAACCCCAGTCAAATTAAATAAGCATATTTTCCACCGAATGCTAAAAGATAACAAAAGAAGACACACACCAACTCTCATAAGTCGGAACCATCAAAATACCTTGTCTGGTTGTGAAGTTTGCATCTGCATATCTGCAAAAAGAAATCAAGAATGGAAAAGGAGAAATATACATGAGTAATAAAAAAAATCTTTGAAACACTTACAGTGACAAAATTGTAATAAACCCCCATTCTAGTCCCTTAGATTGTAAATGTCTATCATTTTAGTCCTTGACTTCACATATCCTCGTTTTAGTTCCTAACTTGGAAAAAATTCATTCATTTTAGTCTTTTTCCACTATCATTTGCACCAAAAAGGAATGATGCTTTGCATGCTAAGGGACTAAAGTAATGAATTTAGGAAATACCATTGTATCTTTTGGCGCATAGACTTGGTAATCTTGGTTTTGGATGAGGGTTACTTTGTCTAAACAAGCTGAAAAATTGTCATACGACTTAACTATTTTCTTCAATATGACAGTATCACTTACATGGAAAATAAAATTATATTCAATGCAACACTTCTGAAGGGAAAGCATGTAGAATTTCATCACAACTTAGCCTATAGTAATTACTATAAATTGTTGGAAGGGACACATATTGAAACTTTGTACAGAAAAAATAAAAAGAAATGATCTAGCACCCAAAAAGCAATAGCAGATAAACCAAGAAATCAAAGTAAACACATGCAACAAACTTACTTCTGCAAATAGAAGAGTGTCGAGTCCTTCCTCTAATGACCCCAACAAACAAGCATCCTTTTGAAGAAAAGAGAGTAAAAGAAATGGAATCAGTTTATAACAGGTAGGTCACATTGGAAGAACTATTAGTAATAACAAACTTAATTAAAATTAAGTAACTAAGCTATCCAGGCCTACCAATGTGCAGGGAACTCCACAAATAAGAAATCTCATGTTCACATTATCATCATATATCTTTAAAACAAAAATAGTCTCTGGTGAACCTTCCTCTTCCTCCATGTCTGCTACACAAGGACTGACATCAATGTTGGGAGGAACCCTAGAATTTGTGGCCCCAGCTTTCCAACTCCCTTATGGTTGTTAGAAGGTAAGACATTGTTTTGTATACAAAATAGTCTAAAAGATGCCAGAGCAAGCTGAAAAGCATCCCATGTATGGCTGGATGTACTACAAATGCATAATGTCAACAATTAGAAACATAATATAGTAAGATACAAGCATGTTATAGTGATTAAACAAGTATGTTCTAACCAATACCTAAGTATATAATAAAAAATAAATAAAAATAAGAAAACAGTGTCCAATTGTTGGAACTTGCCACTTTGAAAATTACATAGACCAAAATACTGAAATTCCAAAACATTTTATTGTCACATTGCTTCATTGGTAGAAGCCAAAGTTAGTTAGTAAAACGTGTGGTGACTGTCATTTATTTCTACCCTTGAAAAATAGAAGCACAACCAGGAATTGTTGATATATGTAAAGCACGACAGCCAAGATAATAGATAACCATACCTCTGTGCCATAGAGAAAAAAGGATGTAAAAAATGCAAAGTTGCATACTTTGAAAAATCATCTTTCCAATAGATAGTGGATGGAATTCCCTGCAAAACAAAAAACCTTAATTTTATTATTTTTCATGAGTAAAGGAACATAAAAACCAATATATTGGAGTGTAATGTCTTTAAAGTTCTCATAAGCCAACTAGTTTAACCCATATTTACCAGGTTCACAATACTCTTTGGTAGTATTGGTACACGGAACGTGGCCTTACAAAGTATTTGTAAGTGGGAGGTATACACTATACATAGTTGGTAGGTACGCTGTATAAGTTCACAGTATGCTCTAATATATTAATTGATACATTAACAATAAAATAATTTCACCTAATTAAAATTTTCATAATCCATAAGCTAATTTGGGAGTACCAGTACCTTGAATTGGGATGCAATTACCAATTTCTATCATAGGGAAAACTAGCTAATCATGTAAATATGGTTTAACCACCACGTTATTAATTACTTTAAATAGCACAACTTAATTTCCATATCTAATATAATTTAAAATCAAAATTCTAGATTGCCTGCTATCAAAGTGACCTTATTAAGGAGTGCCTCTGCCAATTTTTCTCCCTTAGGAGTTTCGAAATAAACCTGCAGCAACATCATGGAATAGGTTGGTCATCAAACACTAGATTATGTATGTCAAACAATCACAGAACAAAATCATCCATACAACACTCACAATATTAGGTAATTTGGAAGAAAACAATCCACACAAGGCTTTTGGGACAGACAGGTCAAAATCTTCCCATACTAGAGGCCCAATTTCCCCACTATCATATAGTTGGTGGCCTTGAAGGCAAACAAAATCCGACTGTAGTTGTTCAAGAGATCGACCGAGTTCATTAGTCGTAGGTTTGGTCAATACCTTGACCTGAATTCACACATAAGGTATTAAGGTTAAATTCCACTTCATATATAAAGAAAAAATATAAATAAATTCTCAATGCCAACAGTTAACAAAAAACAAAAACAAAATTTTATACCAATGAAAACTCAGTGGTCATCTCAAGACGGCCAGAGGAAGAAAGTTCTAGAAAGGGATAAGGAAATTGATCCTCAAAAGCAGTACCCTGCTTCTGTTATTGCTTCATGTCACGTGATTTACCACTCACGACAGCAAGGAGACTACAATGTGATAGTAGTTGAGAGAAGAATCAATCAAAACACAGTTGTAAAATTAATTACAATGATCTTAGGTAAGCATTGGAAGCACCTTCTTCTTGGCCTTCACCTTAAGAAGCATCTCCAGAATCACCACAAGCTCACTCACAGGCACAAGGGAAGTATTCCCCGAATTAAAAATCCTAAGCCTTTCTTCTACCCCCACTCTCCCTACTCTTCTTTGCGGTATCCAAACCGCCCAAACACCCTTTCACAATGTCGTCAATGTAGGTGAAATCTGCTTCCCGTTGAGAATGTCCTTCGTGGGTGAAAGGGACAACGTTGAAGAGCTTGCGGAGGAGGGCGGAGTTGCTGAGTTTAGTGTCGACGACCAAGACATCGTCGTAGTCGAGGAGGCGCTGGCGGGTGCGCTTGAAGGCAAGGTCGTAGTAGTGGTTGAAGTTGTCGAGGCTAAGGACGTCATCGTCGTGATGCTTGAAGGAGAGGGAGGTTTGGTTGAATACGACGGAGGACAACGCATCATTGGGTGATAACGACGGGTTGTTGAGGTTTGGGTTAGGAACGTGAAGAAGATGAAGGAGCTTAGAGAGGAATGGGTCACGCTTGGAGAGTAAATAGAATAGAATGAGTGAGACTAGATTTTATAAAGAACAAAAAATCGATGTTAGAGGACATTGAACAACATCGATTTTAACAAAATCAATATTGTCAAACATTACACAGCATCCGTTTTCATAAAATTGATATTAACGAACATTAAATAACATCAATTTTAATAAAATCAGTCTTAACAAAATTCATTTATTAAAAAAAAAATGGCACGGCAGTATTTAACGTCAATTTTGCATTTAAACGATGTTAAACTGTAGATGTTAAATGTATATAACTGATATTAAATTATCAATGTTAAATGAATATTTTCTAGTAGTGTTATAACAATTATCATATTATCCTCAAATGTAAAGTAAAATAAGTGTTATTTTTTTATATTTTATACCAATTGGTTCATTAAAAGAATGTGATAAAGTAATTACAACTTGCATAATTAAATGATTGTATATAAAAAATATTTACTCTAAGGATTAAAACATTAGTTCTACTAGAAAAAGGAATTTATTGAATAAACAAAAAAACTAAATGTCTACTTATATTTTAGATTTGAGAAGTCCCATTAGCTTTTGTTTTTTCGGAGTGTATGTTTTATCAGATAACGGCATAAATCTGTAATACTTAAAATTCAAGAAAAACTAAGACTTGAGATCGTGCAATTTGTGAATCGTTTTAGTGATTTCCATTAAGCATGCTGATATTTAATTAGATTAACTAATTACATGTCGTTGGTTTAAGTAATACTTGACTCGGTCTTCTTAAGTAGGAATTTAGGTTTTAATTTTGTGAATAAAAAAAATAATTGAGAGAGGAAAATTCCACTAAAGATGGTCAGTCCTTATAGAGATTAGTCATTGACAAAGTTTGTGGATATTTCATACGAATAATATATTAATCAAAAAATTAAATTAGAGAAAAAAATACAAATATATTTACAATAAAAATCAATAGTAACTAATTAACTTTTTTCCTGAATTTGGAGGGGAAGAATCTGAAATAGGGGTTGAGAAGAAAAAGAAGAAGTGAATGAAACAGGGGAAAGGGGTGTGAGAAAAGGGGGGTAAAATAGGAATTTTAATTAAAAAAGATATAGAACGTGAGGATAGAAAAGAACTCGTGAGAATAATAATTTCCTTCCAGATCTTAGGATCTTTTGGGCCTATATTCCACAATTGATTCCAGCCCTTTTAATTCCTATTATCTAATTAATTAAGAGCTGAAACTTGACATAAAATCAAATCGTTATTCACCAGACTCTTGTCTTATCCTAAATATAGTTGAATAAAATTCTAACGACTTAGTTGAGATTTTGGTCCTTAAAAATTCAGTTTTTTTTTTTTTTGGTGTAACAACTCTCGTTGCAAATGGTTTGATGGAATTAAGACACACTATAAGAAAAATTGGTATGTAAATTTGTATACCTATATTTGTATAGTTTATTGTCTTCTTTCTATAATGTACTATTACCCATATATTTATATGATTTTTTATTTGATACTCAACTAATCAACTTCTACTAGATTAACCCATTTTGAGATATAGTGATACATACCTCTAGCTGCAACTCTATGTCAAGCCGGGGATTAAATCCTAGACCTTAGTTAAGGAACCCAAATGCCAATCTGTTGGTGTCAACAACTTTTGGTTTATTATTCATATATTTGCTTGTGTTTTATGGGGACTGATCAGCAATCAGGTTATTTTACATAACATTGTTGTTGTTGTAGCTTGCGGAGTTATTGCAACGATTCTAGTGGTTCTCTGCTTGTTCTGGGTTGGTTTGTTAGACAATGCTGATATTCATACCAAAGGAACAACAAAAACATTCAATTTGGCAACTTTTCCTGTTGCAATAGGTCTGTATGGTTACTGCTATGCAGGGCATGCTGTGTTTCCAAACATCTATACTGCCATGGCAAATCGGAATCAATTCCCTGGAGTGCTCCTAGTATGGTAAACAAATCAAAAACTTCTAGATTAACCATTGAAAATCGTAGCAAGGGGGTCTTTTTTTTTAATGTAGAGAAAATAAATATTAATTATTAGAGCTTATCATAAATAGTTAAAAGATTACAATATACAAGTCATGATTTTTTTAAAAAAAAAATCATATAACTGTTTTAATAGTTAGATAATATTAAATCTTAACATTAGTACAACAAAAATCTTCTTTTATATCAATTAAAAAAAGCCTTTACATCGGTTGTAGATAAATACGGAAAATGTAAAAATTGAAAATTTTTAAATTGATTCTAAAAAATTGATATAAAAAGTTTGTTTTCTACATTGGAATACTTTTCAGAATTGAGAGAAGATTCACATATGCTTTCATCAAATCTGTAATACTTTTCAGAATTGAGAGAAGATTCACATATGCTTTCATCAAATCTGCTATACAGGGGTTTGTCTATCATATTAGGGTTATAATAGAATAGAGGGATTTTAAAAGCGTTTTTTTCACATTGGTTAAACTTTTAAACCGGTCTAAAAAAGAATATTTTACATCGGTTAAAAGTTTAACTGACATAAAATGGTTTCTTATATCGATTAAAAGTATAATCATATAAAAATATTCACATAAATCACAAAAATACCAGCATGTCACTTTCTATACATCAATTGTTTGACAACTGACATTCAAATTCGATGTAAAATGTTATATTTACACTAGTGAGACTATCATATGTAATTATATAACCTAGCTATATTTCACCAAATCTTATTACTATCACATAATAATTAAAAAATATAAATTTCAAAAGAAAGATATATTGAATTGGTGTAAGAAAAGATTATATAAACTTTTTTGTAGAACATGTTAGGTCTAGTTTTTTAAATCTAAATTCATTATACCTAATTTCATGCCAACCTGGATTAGTGAGACAGAACCACTCTTAGAAAAACTAATTATTAGAATGCTGAAACTATTCTAATTTACCTAGACTAGACAATAAAGAAGATAGAAAGAGAAAAAATGCTAAATCTTTTATGTTTTTTCATTCATTGATTTCTTCATAGAAAAATATATTTATATAGTCCTAATTGATGCTAATTAATGAATGCTATCTATTCATGTGTCAACATTTTATTATTTAAAATAAAATTATAATACAAATATCTAATTTCATCCTATATAGTCTTTTAATCATTTAACTTTAAAATCATATTTGAATTTTTTTAGGCTCATCCTAACACTAATAGGTCAGTTTGAATGTATAATTTGTAAGTTGTCGTTGAAGAAGGGAGTATGTTAGGACTTTGGAATGGAGCAACCTTAAACTCCCCCTAAACTTTAACACAACCCATCCACCCCCTGAAAAAAACAAAAAAATTATTAATTTAATTTCTGAAGAATGTGTTTCAGCATTTAATATTTTTCTAATTCCATGTGCAATTCCTTTTCCATGTAGTTTTGGTATTTGTACAAGTATGTATTGTGCAGTGGCCATTATGGGTTACACAGCGTTTGGAAAAGCAACACTCTCTCAGTATACTCTTAACATGCCCCAACACTTGGTGGCCACCAAGATAGCTGTGTGGACTACGGTAATAAGCTGGTTCTAGATTCTATTGTACACATTTTTTGTAATGCACTAAGACAGTGACCTTCTTCCACATGCTTTATTTATGAATAATAATCGATCACCATTGGTACAATTGGGTTAGGATTTTAAATAAATGATTCATTCAATATATTTAAGAAAGCCATTTTGTTTAATATTTAAAAAAGTGATTCTGGTATAAACAATCTAGTAATTTTTTTTAGATTAAAATATATATATTTACATTTGTTTACAATCGTATAAATATTTTTTTAAAAAAAGAAACATATATTTTATGAGAAGCTATTCAGAAAAGATCTTCTGATTTTAAAATTTTATGAGAAGCTAGAACACATACTTAATAAACTACAAGAAGTATTTAAAAAAAAGGCTGTTCTTTAAAAAAAAAAACTAACTGTAACAAACAGCCCTTAATGGATTTACCCAGTGCCTTACCAAATTGCTACTTTTAATTTTCATATGCTACCTTAAAGCTAGTGAAGAGGAAATGTACTGTACAGCAAAAACAAAAAACCCAGACTAGTCTTCTTTTTTTTCTAACTTGATTACTATTCTTTTAACTAGTTTTAGTTGTTAACCTAATCTCTCTCTCTCTATATATATATATCACCATATTATTGATATTTTTTATCAGTCATATAAATTGCTAATTTTCTCATCATGTGGTTTGATTTTGCAGGTGGTTAATCCATTTACCAAATATCCTTCATATGCGTCGTAGAAATGAAAGCATTTCTGATTGCTTACCTAAATAATGCGCTCAAGAACTAATAAGCGACGTACACAAGAATAATATAATGTGTCATAAATGAAAATATTTATAAGAGCCAACAAACTTGTTCGATTGGCACTAGCCAAATCCTTCCATTTTGCACCAGGTGAGTAAGGAATGCTACAAAATTAAGAATGTTTTTCATTAAGATTATTTCTGACTTTGATAAAAAAATCACGAACATATAAAGCCCAAGATATTTTGCATAGTGTTCCTTTTCATTTAAAAATAATTCAAGAAATAAATTTGTGGCATTTCTTTGTTGAGTGATTCTATATTAATAGGGTGATTAGAGTCAATGAGAGAACCACAAAGTAACCTCTTACATGTTTTAAAAAACAAAGGAGCATTAATTTGCTTGAACTGCAGCACTTCTTGAAATTTCATTGTAATTTTAATTAACATTTTACCTGATTCTGTTTGTTTCCTCTGTTACTTTAATCATGCAAATAGAGCATTCAAATCATGTGGACATCCTAACAATACCCTTTTAATCTTGAAAATGAGTTAAGACAGAATTAAATTATTTCAGTCTTTATTTTTTGTACCTACATTGTGAAGATAAAGATAGATGTTTTTCTTAACTAGCACCCACATATGCATTGAGTCTATCTCCAGTAGCAATGTGTCTAGAGGAGTTGATACCAGCCAACAGTCCCAACTTTTTCATATATTCCAAGCTCATCAGAACAGCTCTAGTAGTTTCTACACTGCTTGTTGGTCTCTCAGTTCCCTTTTTCGGTAAGGTTTCTTCTTCCTTATATTTTACTTTTAACAGTTTTAGTGCTTAGAGAAGTGTCTTAACAATATTTGTCAACTGACTCAAGAACTAGTGCATAAATCAAACAGATAAGAAGGAAATATGTTAAGAACTAATTTGAAATAAATTTATTGAACCAAGGTTTCCTTCCATCTCTCTCATCCTCATATCCTCTCAGAGACGGATCTACGGAGTCATTTATGGGGGCAATTACCCCCATTAAGAATTTTTTTTTACTTAAATATATTAAATAATTAGTATTTTCTTCATAGAAAAATAAATGTTGCCTCCACAATTTTTTTTAAAATAAAAATAAATTATAAAAGAAAATAAATTGATACTAATTTTATCTATTTTATCCTTTTAAATTTGTAGAAACTTAAATATTTTAATTTTTTACATTAAATTATATATTTTATAAAAACTAATAATATTTTTTTGTCTTGAATATATTATAAATTATTTTTTTCCTCCACTAAAAAAATCTTCTGATCCGTCACTGGATCCTCTCACCTTTCTGTATGACCTGCTACTCCCCAGTTACAAATTTCATTGACCAATAGCTTTGCCAAATCATTTTACTATTGCATAGTTGCATTATGTTTTATTATGAATTGCATATACTTTTGTTGTAGGTTTGGTGATGTCACTGACTGGATCTTTGCTCACAATGTTTGTGGTAAGTGCCGTTTATTTCATTTTTTTTTTCATTTTTAGAAAAAAATTATATAGTATAAAAAGTTTATACAATCATTTAATCACAATTTATCATATATGATAAATTTACTAAATTTTAAGATAATTATTTTAAAGTAATTTAATCTGTAATTTATGATTAGATGACATCATAAAAATGTTTTACACTGTGTCAGTATATAAACATTAAACTTTCTTTTTTATCCAAGAGTTAGTAGCCACAGGTTTCATTTAAATGTGTTCAACCTTGGATGCAGTCTTTGATTCTTCCCGCTGCTTGTTTCCTAAGCATAAGGGGTGGCAGAATCACGCGCTTTCAGGTATGATTATTACCTCTTCACAATAATATTACATACAAGCTTTAGAGAAATTTAAGAACTTTTTTATTTCATGAAACTAGCTTTCAGCAGCCAAATGGCTAGAATACAGAACAAAACATCCTACATTTGATGTTACAATATAGACATTAGTTTGTCCAGATGTGTGAAGGCACCGAATAGTAAAGGCACCTTTTGTGCCATAAGTCCACAAAGTGAGGATGAAAATTTTAACCCCTACGTGCATAGATCTGTAAATTGGTTGGGGAGTAGAAATTTTCTACTATACATTTAATGACCAAGCTTCATCCTTTGTTATACATAGCACCTCCCCTAGCGTCCATCATTTTGTATCCCACTACAATTGTAGTAATACCATTTGAGAGAATTAGCAACACTAGTGAAGTGTGTGTTCTCCTATTATAAGAGAGTGAAATTCTCCTCTCCTTATATTTAGAGAGAGATTGTAATTTTCTTCTACTGAGAAAAATATTTCTCTGATTTTATCTGTGATTTTTTCCTTATCTATTGAGGGTTTTCATGTTAAAATATTGTATGTTAATTCTTATTTTTGTCATTTCTTATTTTAGCTGTGAGTGATTATTTTGTTAATCTGGTACGCAACAGTGGTATCAGAGCCAATAGGATGCTGATATTATTCGATCTGTTGTGATACACCCTGGTATACTAGTATAGTGTCGAAGAAAATTCTTAGTATGCTCTATGGTTACGGTTAGTCTAATCTATCACATTGGAAAATAATTATTCTTATTACTAGATATATAGTGAGGTAGTGTGGAAGTGCATGTCTAGGAAAGTTCTAGCTAAGGAAAGACTTTGTATTTAAGCGTGTCCGTTGGTGACCCACCTCTCTTTCCTGTGAACTTACCTGGTGTACTAGTTCACTATCTAGAATCACTGTTCCAGTAGGCAGTAGTACTATACACAGTGGAAGTTGTGTGAAATCATGGCAACAAAATACGAGATAGAGAAGTTCAATGAGAGTAAATTCTCCTTGTGGAAATTGAAGATAAAAGCAATTCTGAGGAAGGACAATTGCTCATATGCAATTGAAGGCATACCGGTGGCTATTACTGATGAAAGGTAGAAGGAGATGGATGAAAATGTAGTCGCCAATTTGCACTTAACAATGGCAAACATGAAGGAGATTTGGGTACTCTTCACAAATTGTATGAGGTCAAGTCACTTGACACTAGAATATTCTTGAAGAGGAAACTCTACACTCTTCGAATGAGTGAGTCCACTTCGGTGACGGACCACATCAATAACCTGAATACTTTATTCGCCCAATTGCCTGATGACAGCCAAGGCATGAATGCTTGGATATGATTGTTTTCGGATTCAAATTTCAAGACTCAAGGGATAGTCGTTTAGAACTTAAAACAAAAGATGAAAAAGATTACGAAGATGATAATGAATAACGCCACGATTCGTATTAGAACGATAAGTTGAGGAGAATTAGCCACAAAAGAAAGCTTCCTTGATAAGAATCAATTTGGGTTCAACCAAGAACCAAGAAGAGGCTAAGCTCTCAATTCAAGCAAATGTTTAATTTCATTAATCAAAAGTTATTCAAAAATACAATGTCTGAGTACTTATAGAGTTAAGCCTCTAATAAAACTTAAAAACACATAGTTTTGGCCTATTTTAGTCCACATTGAGGCCTATTACACAAAAAAGAAATTACTAAATTATAACATTACAAAAATTATGAAAATTACGAAAGTTACAAAAGGAATTGCGCTAAGTGCGACATTCGCGCTAAGCGAGCTCTCCTACAATCTTAAAGGTGCTCCAATTCAGCTCCTTGTGTCTTCCTCCATCCTTGCCCTTGTTAAATAGTCCTCTATGATTCTCTTGGTCATCTCTTTTTGTAGAAGCTTGGTTTTGGATCTTGTCATTCAACCCTTCAATTCATGGAGTGCTTATAGAACTTCATGCTCTTTGTATAGTCCTTTATCATCCCCTCATTCTTGAAAAGAATCCATCCTCAGATTTGCATTCAAAACACCTATATCATAAGAAGAAATATCCGTGACATTAAAACTATAACTCACCCCATACTCACTTGGCAAGTCAATCCTGTAGTCATTGTCATTAATCCTCTCAAGGATCTTGAAAGGACCATCACCCCTAGGTTGGAGTTTAGATTTCCTTTGGAAAAGAAACCTGTCATTCCTTAGATGTACCCAAACCCAATCTTCGAGATCAAATACCATGGTCTTTCTCCCATTGTTGGCATGTCGTACATATTGCTCTATCTTCCTCTTAATTTGATTTCTCACCCTTTCATGGAGATTCCTAACAAAAGTGGATCTAGAAAGCCCATTCTTACTCAAAATAGAAGAATCATTAGGTAAGGAGATTAAATCAATGGGGAATAATGGGTTAAAACCATAAACAACCTCAAAAAGAGAAAAAAAAAGTGGTAGAGTTGGTTGCCTTATCATCAAGTCTAGGATTAGGATGTTGGTACCTTATGGTGATGTTGTTGATGGGTCTACAATCCGTGCACATCCTCCATGTGCTATCTTTCTTGGGAACTAGGATAATCGGCATTGTACATGGCTTAAACTTTACTTCACTCATCCTTTTTGCATCAACTCTTCAACTTGCTTTTGAATCTCCTTGGTCTCTTTTGGATTACTTCTATAGGAAGCCCTATTAGGAAGTGAAGCTCCCAAAACAAGATCAATTTGATACTCAATTCCTCTTAAAGGAGGCAAGCCATGGGGTATGTCTTGTGGAAAGACATCCTCAAACTCCGTTAAAAGTGTATCAAAACCTTGAGGCAACTCAAGGGCACTAGAAGACAAGCACATATAATTTGGAATGACTAAATACATTTGTTGTGTACCTAGCATCACTCTTTTTTATCTCTTTAAGTTTGATGAACAAACTCTCTTTTATCATTAATTGTTTTTCACTATTTTTCTCTATTTTCGTTTGTTCTTTCTTTTCACTCTTTTTACCATCTTTTTCTTTTTGACTTTTCTTTCTTAAAGGACTCTTTTCTTCTTTAATTTTCTTTTTCTTTTCTCTTTTCAATCTCATTTTTATTTGATCCTCACACACCTCACTTGGAGACAAAGGTGAGAGTACTACCCTTTTACCTTTATGTAAGAAAGAATATCGATTGGTGACCCCATTGTGGATAACATTTCGATCATATTGCCACGGTCTACCAAGCAAAACATGACCAGCTTCCATGGGAACCATATCACAAAGGACTTCATCAACATATTTTCCAATGGAGAATGTAAGCAACACTTGCTTATCCATAACCAACTCTCCATTTTCACTCAACCATTGCAATTTATAAGGCTTAGGATGAGGGGTGGTTTTTGAACCAAGCATCTAGTACTTGCAACATTGGTACAACTTCCTCCATCAGTGATAGGAGAACAAACCTTTCCATTCACCAAGCATCTAGAATGAAAAATGTTTTCTCTTTGTGTATCATCTTGATCTTTGCACAAACTTCCCATGAGTCTTATTACCATCAAAAGATCTCCCTCTTCCTGTTTAAGAAAACCATCATCCTCCTCTTCACTAGAGGAACTATGAGAGCTTTTAGATGACTCACTATCCACCTCTCCATTCTCCAACACGATCATGGTCCTTTTGTTTGGACATTGGGATGCAATATTACCCTTACCCAAACACTTAAAACATTTAATTGAACTAGATTTATTGGAAGGATGTCGAGTAGGAGAAGTAGGATTACCTCTTGAAGACTTCCTTTTAATATGTTGTGAAAAAGAACTCTCCTTCTTGGAAGTGTCCTTATCCTTCCAAGATGAATAATCATATGAAGACTTCTTGTAGGCTTGTTTTCTCTTCAATTGTTGCTTCACTTTCACAATCCTATGTAAAGTTCATCCAGGGTGTTGTAGCTTTGAAGCTCTACAACAACTTGAATGTCCATATTCAAACCATTCAAAAATCTAGCCATTGTAGCCTCATTAGTCTCTTCAATGTTTGCTCTTATCAAAGAAATCTCCATTTTCTTGTAATAATCATCAACACTTTTACTTCCTTGATAGAGCTTTGTAACTTGTTATACATTTCCCATACATATTGAGATGGGACAAATCTCTCCCCTCATGATTCTCTTCATTACCTCCCATGTGTCGGGTCTATGTCTTCTCAATCTTTCTCTCTCCATTTGCACTTGATTCCACCACGCTATGACATATCCCTCAAATTCTAGGCTAGCTAACTTCATTTTCTTTTCTTCACTAAAATTGTGATAATCGAAAACTTGGTCGACTTTCATCTCCCAATCAAGGTAAGCCTCCAGGTCATAAGTACCTAGGAAGTTGGGAATTTTGACCTTCACATCTTCCATTCCATCCTTATTCCTCCTATGCCTATGCATTCTACCATCTTCATAGCCATCATCACTCCCTTGAGAAGAATAAGGTGACCTATGATGCCTTTTTCTCTCCATGTCTTCCATTCTGCCACTCAACTCTTGAGTACTTCTTTATAACTCATCAATTTGTCTCCCATCCTCTTTTCAACATTTCTTTGCAACTTATCCATTTGCTTAGCCAATCAGGCCATTAACTTAACGGTTCTAGGGGAAGGTGGATCACTATCACTTTCGGACACCATTGCTACAAGAAAAGGTTAGTAAAACAAATAAAATATTGGACCTTACCACTCACTAAGTGTTTACACTCTTCAACACTCATGTTTCACACTTGTAAGACTTTTTTTTATATAATGTTCACTCTTGTCTTTTTCCACTCACTAACTCTTCTTTAGCCCTTGAAATCAACCAAAGATTTCAATTCAAGGAGTAACCAAAGTAAAAGATGAAACAAATTTAAACTCAACTTAAAGGTCAAGGAAGAAAGAAAAATCTAAAACAAAAACTTGAAAATTTAGAAGACAAGCAATAAAAGCTAAAAAAGAAAGTACTACTCAAAAGGAATGCAAAAAAAAAGGCAATTAGGAAAATAAATTGGCTAAGTATAAATCACTGCAATTATGCAAAAAAGAAGGTACTAGAAAGCAACAATAAGCACACACACTAAAAGAGATAGATGACTGTTAAATTTTTATTGTAATTTTTTTATTTTTTTCACACTTGGGTCCTCATATTTTTTATATTTTCATTTTGACCTCTTTTCTCTTTGGTCCTTCTTATTTTCTCTTTTAGGACTAGAAACTTTTGATATTTGCACAAACGTCCCAATAGTCTCAAGACAGAATTTTAAAGATCAAACTCAAAAATTTTCCAATAGTGCTATAAGTTTTATGAAGAACACAAAGAACACGAAAAACATGAAGAACAACCCATTCAAAACAACTCAGAATTCAACAAAAAATAGGCTAATTGAAGGCAAGTGAAGATAATCTTATGTAAATACCAAAAAATAAGGTTTGGTCCTATTCATGGGGATTCTGTAAATATCTCATTCCCAAAAAGAGAAAAAATTCGAAACAATTGAGCTTTCAGAAAAACACACAAGAGACATAAAATTAAACACAAACGAGAAGGAATCAAAGGAATTAAATTTTCTGAATTTTTTTGTTTCGTTATTTTTAAAGAAAAAAATTAAATAAAGATAACGAAAATTGCACCTAAATTGATAGAAATCTTTTCGAATTGCTCTTTGGATTCAAGCTCTGATTACCACATGATGATAGCCAAGGCATGAACGCTTGGGTATGATCATTTCTAGATGCAAATTTCAAGAATCAAGGGATAGTTGTTTAGAACTTAAAACAAAAGATGAAGAAGATGATAATGAATAACGCCACGATACATATTGGAACGATAAGTTGAGGAGAATTCGCCACAAAAGAAAGCTTCCTTGATAAGAATCAATTTGGGTTTAACCAAAAACCAAGAAGAGGCTAAGCTCTCAATTTAAGCAAATGCTTAGTTTCATTAATCAAAAGTTATTCAAAAATAGCAATGTCTGAGTACTTATAGAGTTGAGCCTCTAATAAAACCTAAAAACGCATAGTTTTGGCCTAAAAGTCCACATTGAGGCCCATTACACAAATATGAAATTACTAAATTATGACATTATGAAAATTATGAAAATTACAAACGTTACAAAAGGAATTGCGGTAAGCTCGACATTTGCCCTAAGCCAGCTTTCCTACAATCTTCAAGGTGCTCCAATTCATCTCCTTGTGTCTTCCTCCATCCTTGCCCTTGTTAAATAGTCCAATTATGATTCTCTTGGTCATCTCTTTTTGTAGAATCTTGCTTTTGGACCTTGTCATTGGACCCTTCAATTCATGGAGTGCTTATAGAACTTCATGCTCTTTGGATAGTCCTCTATCATTGCCCTCATCAAATTTCAACATAGAAGAAAACAAGCAGGAAGAGCTTCTACTTCAGAGTCTGCCAGATTTGTATGATCAACATAACAAATAATAATATTGTCAATCATGTAACCTTTGATGATGTTGCTTAAGCTATTCTTGAAGAAGAATCCAAGCGAAAGAATAAGAAAGATAGGTTGGAAAATTCCAAGCAAGTAGACACTTTAACAATGATGAGAGGTAGGTCAACGGAATGTGGCTCCAGTGGGAGTCAAAATCATGGTAGGTCAAAGTCTCAAAAAAGGAATTACCTTAAATGCTATAATTGTGGCATGAAAGGACACTTAAAGAAGGAGAGAACTCTGAAGCATCAACCTCTTAAGGTTGAGTTGCTAGTACCTCAGATAATGCAAAAGTCCTATGTAGTGAAGTGACAATTGTTTCTAGAGGCGAAAGACAACTCATGATTATTGGATATTGAATTCATGTGCAACCTGGCACATGACTCCATGTCAAGATTGTTTTTGCGCTTATGAAACTATCTTGGAAGGATTTGTGTTTGTGGGGAATGATCATGCCTTGGAAATTGTGGTTGGTACTATTAAATTAAAAATGTATGATGGTACTGTACGCACAGTTCAAGGGGTACGTTATGTGAAGGTTTGAAGAAGAATCTATTGTTCGTTTGGCAATTGGAGGAGGGGTTTAAGATCCATACTGAAGGTGGGATCTTGATGGGAAGTCTTATGTACTTCATGATTTGTACTAGACCATACATTGCACAAGAGGTGAGAGCGATTAGTAGGTTCATGGTAGATCTTGGTAAAGAGCATTCAAGTGCTCTGAAGAGGATCCTTAGGTACATCAAAGGAACCTCAGGTGTTGTATTATGTTTTGAAGGATCAAAATCTATTGTCAAGGGCTATGTCGATTCAGATTTTGTAGGTGATCTTGACAAGAGAAAATTTACTATTGGCTATGTTTTTACACTTGCAAAAGGGGTAGTGAGCTGGTTGTTTGAATTACATATTGTTGTAGCTTTGTCTACTACAGAACTGAGTACATGGCAACTACCGAAGCTTGCAAGGAAGCTATTTTGATTCAATGGTTAATGGAGGAACTCGAGCACAAGAAGCTGAAGATTACTGTGTATTGTGACATCAAAGTGCCTTGCATATTGCAAGAAATCCAGCCTTTCATTACAGGACAAAGCACATAGGTGTTCAATATCACTTTGTCAGAGAAGTAGTATAGGAAGGAAGCATGGATATGCAGAAGATTCACACCAAAGATAACATAGCAGATGCTATGATGAAGCCGATCAATGCAAACAAGTTTGCATGGTGTCGATCCTCATTTGGTCTATCAAAAACGTAAACAACAAGGAAATGGCAAGATAGAGAGGTGATTTTTGAAAGCACACAAAAGTAACTTTAAGTAGGAGATTGTGAAGGCACCAAATAGTAAAGCCATCTTTTGTGGCATAAGTCAACAAAGTGAGGATGCAAATTTTAACCCCTACATGCATAAGCTTGTAAATTGGTTGGGGAGTAGAAATTTTTTACTATGCATTTAATGACCAAGCTTCATTCTTGGCTATAAATAGCACCTCCCTTCCATCATTTTGTATCCCACTACAATTGTATAATCCCATTTGAGAGAGTTAGCAATACTAGCGAGGTGTGTGTTCTCTTATTATAAGAGAGTGTGAAATTGTTCTCTTCTTATATTTAGAGAGAGATTGTAATTTTCTTCCATTTAGTGAAAATATTTCTCTGGTCTTGTGGTTTTTTCTTTATTTGTTGAAGGTTTTTAACGTTAAAATATTGTGTGTCAATTCTTATTTTTCTCATCTCTTATTTTAGCTGTGAGTGATTATTTTGTCACTCTTATACCCAACAAGATGAATGTCAAAACATCTCCACCACTAAAGCAAAGTGAGGCCTTTACACATAATATTATTGAAAATGGAAACATAATATTGTCTCATCAAATTTAAGTAAGCTACTTGAGGCTTTTTAAACTTACAATATTGATTCAATGCAACTTAATGGGAAAATAAATAACGAAAAAAAGGAAAATTTGAATTTTAACATGTTGTATTGATATCAATACAACTTTAAAAACAAGATGCACTTGGTTATGTAGCAATGCTAGATTATGAGATGTTTTTGTTACCGGACCAAATAATTTCAAGCTTTATTTGCTTGTTCTCTATTATGATTTTATGTTTACCTCAAATGTGACTCAACTACCCCTTATTTTTACAGGTATCAATTTGTGTTACAATTATTGCAGTAGGCGTTGTATCAAGTTGTTTTGGGTCATACTCAGCCCTCTCCGAGATCATCAAGGAATTGTTTAAATCATAGACATTGAGACATGTAGCAACCAAAGTCTAGTGAACCTATTATTCTACAAATTTGTATTTCTCATTCAAAATGTTGAGTAATTTTTTATTGATACTTTATTTCCCATTGTTGCATTGTTGTGGTTATTCTAGTTTTTTTTTCGCATCATTAAATGAAAAATTTCTCATGTTTGATGTATGGGCATAGTTAACTCATACATGGTGTGGCAAAGAACCATGTTATAAATTGTAAACTGAGATCAAATGAGTTTTGTTAAGGTTTTTGTAGAGTTGGAGAAAGATCAAGGATCCTCAAGTGACCATTTCAAGTTGCAACTAACAATATAGCATTGTGAATGAAAAAATTGATTAATGCAGTAATGAATGATTGGATTAGGATAAGTATTTTTCCTTGACCACGGTTTAAATGATGTTATCTCCTCCCTCATCTTGAAGAACAATGCATGATCTTACCTGGAGGACAATGCTTCTACACTTGTTGGGTGTAGGTCATGTATATTTCCATGGTTTTGCTTTGTTTCATTATTCTTTCTTCCTATTTTATGTAGAACATATAGACATGACTGTTTCAAGAAGGAAATAACATCACTTTAATGACAGTAAATAACATGCCTGGGAGAGCTCAAGTGTACATATGCAAGGATAAAAATTCATGTCATTGAATTTAAATTTACAATAAAATTTAACCAGGATTTCTATAGTTAGCATAAATGGAAGGGAATGTAATTGTTTAACACTGCCTGAATTATTTCAAAAGCAATATAATAAAATACAATTTTTAATGAAATATATTTTATTTTATTTTTTATTGCTAATATTTTTACTTTTTCTCTTCTTACTCCAACTTGGAGAGAATGGAATGAAATGAAAGAAAATCAATTTTGTTTTCATTTGAGCATCACTTTTAAAGCAATGGAATAAATTTTTACTTCATTCTACAATAAAATTACACACAATAAAATACTTTTATTTCATTCTATTTTATACTACTCAATTCTATTCCACCAAACCAACAAGGTTGACACACGTGATAATGACTTGTGTTTCTTAATCAAATTCTTTACGGTTTAAATCGTGGTTGACGTTTGGATATATGGAATAAATCGTGTTGGAAGAGAAATATTCATCTTATGTGTGCTCGAGGGTCTAACAAAGATTAGTCGCTGTTTTTGGTAAAAACTAATATGTACCAATATCATGTTCATTAAAAAAAAGAAGGAAAATCCACCCACTAAAACCTGAATACATACAACTATTAATATTACAAAACAATATAAAATGATCAATTCTATTTTTTCTTATAACAATAATTTAAATAAATAAATTCAGAATTTCCTAAGTTATTTGGACCAAAACAGAACAAGAGTTTCCTAAGCTATAATTTTATGAAAATAAATAAATAACATCTTTCATCAATTAGTTGGTTCACTACATTCACCGCTGCCTCCTATAAGGGTGTCAAAATTAAAGGGAAGGGTATTTCCCCCATTTAAGGGATCAAAACCTGAATATTCTGGCCATGATGCAATCATCTCCCTAACAATTCTTTGTATCAAACCCATGTCTTTACTTTGATTAGAAAGCATGCTCGAAGGGCCACTAATCCAATTGTCATTGCCATAAGCAGACACATTAATCGCACCACCTTGCATACTTGTTTGGAGAGACGACCCATAATTGTTAAACACATCACATCATATGAACTTGAATAAATGGATGTTCCATATTTGTTGGCCTCAAACTTGCTTAGATTTTCTCATCAGTGTAGTAGGGTACTTTAAAATAAAGGGACATTTGATGCCAAATTAAAAAAATAGTTAGAAACAAATATGGAATAGCAAGATTAGAAAACATAGTAAGTAATTTACTTATTCCATTTGTTTATTATTAATGAAGAAAAATGCTAGCATTCTACTTCAAATACCTACATTATTTCAATATTTTAAGTATGGGTCTTGCTAACTTGGTGCTCTTAGGGTATTGGTTAAGGAAGTAAAAAGAAAAATAATTAGGCTTAAAAAGATGTTGGATATCCCTGAAATATACCAACATGTGAGAGATCCTAATTTCGCAACTGATCCCTATTTTTTTTATTTTTTTGCTTCTCGTTGGGTCCCTTAAGCTTCAAAAGTTTTGTGGGAGATCCCTGCCATTAATCTCTGTCCAAAACGTGAATGATGTGTCCATTAGTTGGACACATCAACAATACATGTGCAGAGGTATCAATGACATGGCTTACCACTTGGAATTTTTTTATTTCTATATTTAATTTAATTTAATAAACTATTTTTTTTTTTAAAAAAACTAACGAAGTTGTCAACTAGAAGCAGCGCCAAGAGCAGCTCCTCTCCCACAACCACTCATCCGATCCCAAAACCTCATTTGACCGCGACAGATATAGAGAAAGAGACATAGACAACCACTGAGACCACTGAGCAAGGACCGCTATCGTGACAAAGATAGAGAATGCGAGAGCGAGAAGGCTTGCAAAATCAAACGACGTAACAGAGGGAGGGAGTGCGAACAACACCCCTACCTCCTCCGAAAGCATTCAACAATGGCAGCCAAATTTCAACAGCAAAAAAATAATCAATAATCAATCAACAAACAACACCAAACACCACTCAACAACATCCCCATTTTCTCTTCCACAACCCTCTTCCAATCATCGGCTCCACTGGAGCCACCATTGATGTCAGAGTCGTCGCTCCTTTGCATCGTCACTTCACTCCTCGACACATTTCCAACACTGAGAGACACCGGTGTAACATGTGAAGAGACAGATGCTGCTATCAAATTTGAGGGTTTTATCATTGGCAGAGTAGTTTTTGCGGCGGCGGGTCAGACGACAACGAGGAATTTTTTTAGAGGAAGATTTGGACTTTCGGGTTTGGGGGAGGATGAGAGAGGAGATATTAGCAGGGAAGGACGAAAAGGCAGAAGGAGAAGGCGGAGGAGGAGGAGAAGAGTATGTTGGGAAAAAGGGTGTGGAAGAAGAAGCATTGGTGTTGAGTGCGGTTGAAAATGGGTTTGGAGGTGATGGTGAAGAAGATTGTCATGGAGGAGGGGTTGGGGCTTATTGTGAGGGAGGAGGGGATCCATCTTGGGAGAGAAAGGGTTGTGAAGGATTATTCTGTTGTTGTTTTTGATGGTGGGTGTGGAAGTGGAAAGGAGTGGTGCAATGAGAAGGAAGAGTGCGAGGGTGGTGGTGCTACTACACATTGTGTTGTGCTGCTTACTATCTCTCATGTCATGTGTTGGGTGTTGTTTCTCTCTCTTGCTAAATGTGGGAGGGAGAAGAAGATTTGTTAGAGTGAGAGTGGAAAAAAGGTTGATTTAGATGGACAAAAGGGGAGAAAGAATGTGGAAAGAAGAGAAAAGGGAAAGAAGAAAGGGAAAAAAAGAAATACATTTTTTTAAATTAAATATAAAAATAAAAAAATCCAAGTGGCACCCTATGTCATTGATACCTCTGACATGGCTTCGCACATGTATCGTTGATATGTCCAACTAATAGACAAGTCATCACGTTTTGAACAAAGACTAGCATATGGAACTCCTACTAAACTTTTGAAATTTCATGGATCCAATGAGAAGCAAAAAAATTTCAAGGATCAGTTGCGAAATTTGAGTATTTTTTAGTGATCTCCAACATATCTAAGCCAAAATATTTATTATGAAAATCATAATAAAAGTTTAAGTTCTTGAAGATTGAATTTCATTTGCAAGTAGATTGGAGAAATGAATGTCTAATAAGCTTAGAAATACATTACATTTTAAAAAAATAATGAAGATCTCCCCTCTGGATCTCATGTTCACCATCATCAAGGGCAAGCTCAACCCCTCCAACGTCTCCTCCTCCACCAACTCCGCTGCCGCCGTCGTCCTGGTTGAGAACCACGAGTTCTTCATGCTACTCACCACCTCTGTCATCGTCCTCATTGGCTGCGTTGTCTTCTTCATCCGGCGCCGATCCTCCTCCCCCAATGTCAAGCCTCTCGAGCCTCCTAAACGCATCTTCGAGAAGCTTCCCGAAATCGAAGTCGACAACGGCACCAAGAAGGTCACCATATATCCTCTTCGGCACTCAAATCGGCACCACCGAAGGCTTCGCCAAGGTATAATTATGTAAACTCAATAATTATATATTTTTTTCTCTAAACCTCCTTTAATTGAATTCCGCTTATCAACATGCCATAGCTGAAGAGGCCAAAGCGCGATATGAGAAGGCCACGTTCAGAGTCGTCGATATGGTACTGTTATTATTGTAGTTGCACTTCTGTCTATGGAATTGAAGCGGAAAAGGCTTTGAAAGCCATGAATAGCAGGGTAATTTTCTCTTATCTCTATCCACTTTAATAAACAAAAATGTACTAGGCACCGTATATTGGTATGCTTGGATTAACTACATTGTTGTTGTAAGTGACTATGCACTGAAGGTGTTTGTTGAATTGACCGATTGGTGATTGCAATTTATAAAGATATACACTATTCGTATGGATTTAAATCCTTAGTTCGGTTTATAGTTTAGCTTTCCCTGTTTGTGTCTCTAATCTCTATGACATGAACATGTCCTTGTTTGCTTTTGTCGGTCCATGGAAACATTATTGTAATACTGAGTGGGTATATGTTTTTGTAACTTCCTAAAATGCAAGTGGTTGTAGAAAAGAAGTGGAGGGAAGTTGGAAGTGTTTTCATGTTCTCAACTTCCACCACCAGCGCTTCCTTTGTGCTTAGGAAACATTATTTTAGTCTTCTTTATCATTACGAACAAGTTCACTTCTTTAAAGCTTGGGGTCCTATCTATATACTCCATCAGCAGGTACTCTTCATCATTATTTTTTGTGTGCCTATGTATATTTTGGTCATTGAGGAGGAGCTAATCACACTTGGGGACGAGGTCTCCAAATACATGATTGAAAGCGACCTGGTAAAATTATAGTTTTAACATTTTTTGTTTTTCTTTTCTGAGTTTAATTGTAACTAGCTGTGAAATTGAAATTGAATCTCGTTGGGGGCTTCAGAGATGGTTCAATGCGGTTAATATAAAGAGACTAAAGGATATTCAATGCTACAGAGGAATAAGGCATATTCAGGGGCTTCCTTGTAGAGGCCATCGAACCAAGAATAATTGCAGGACCTTGAAGGGTAAGAAGGTTGCCATTGCCGGTAAAAAGAAAGAGTAAATGGCTCCTATTTTTTGTGATATTGTTTTCTATTGTCAATGTTGTAAGGAAAAGAATAATAATGTTTTCTATATAATTCAATTGTTTTTGTTTGTTACTTGGAAATACATGACATCCAATGAAAGAATGAATCACTCACACTGCTTGGTCTTGTTGAAAATTTAGTTATGAGCAGACAGACTTAGATAATGTCACATGATCTTCTTGAGAACTATTGTATCTGAAATATTATTAATTTCACATTTAGTCTAGGAGGTGTTGGGTGTAATGGTTTACTTAGTTCCTAGCTTTTTAATTGGTTATGGGTTATGCAGTATGTGTTTTTCAAATATATAAAATATTTGGTATGCTTAGTTGTAGGATATTTTTTGGGGATTATTGACTTGGTAGATTAATATAAAATGCTTGATTGTAGGATTAATGAAATACTTGGTATGCTTAGTTGTAGTCAATATAGGGCTTGATTTTGACACATTGCACCGCTACTCAGACTTATGATATGATAACTACCGTAACTTTATAACTTGCATTATTTTCTTTTCCCAAAAAAATTAAAATACATACATACTGATAGTTAAAGTAATGCAATACCCTTTCTATCGTTCTCACACAACTACAGTCTACAGATATTTGTTTCTCTTATCCCTGCATTATCTTCTTACATTTGGGAACGTGCCACATATATACTATCATGCTTGTTTTTTTCCCCATAGCTGGGTACAAATTAAAGTTGCATGCTCACCAACTAAGTATCAATTTTAGATTTGCAAAACTTAGATACAGTTTCTTAAATACTTTGTTATCTTTTTGTTCTTTGATACTTTGTTCTCTATTTAAAATTAAAGTTTCACATTAGTAATTTATATAATAAAACATTGCATTATACATGGGTATAGATTAGTAAGGTGAAACTCTAATTTTCATAGCAGAAATATAAAAAGTATTTTACAAATGAATCAAAGTTTTGTTTTTATGGTCTTGTTAATCATTGTCCTTAGAGTATTGATTAAGAAATTAGAAGAAAAAATATTTATTATAGAAATCATAAAAAACGCAATTTTTTTAAGAGATAAATTGTTTCTCTTCTTCTCCAGCGCCCCACCTCCATTTCTGAGTGCCCCAAGCTTTCTAGACCTTGTTTCTTTCACCAAACCACTTCCTTAATGCACCAAACTTGCTAGAAATGTGTTGTGAGCTACAATCCTTCACTTAATCCCTTGAAAACCCCTTTAATCTGAGAATCCCTTTCACAAGGGAAATTCCTTGAACTCGAGTTTGGCGAGGAACGACGTCGATTCACGGACACCCGAGCTAGGGAGAGTGGTCCAGAGGTCTTCCTTGCCATTTCTGAGGTAAGAAACTCGAGTTTCTCCGGTTGATTTATGATTTGGGGTTTTGGGTGAATAGTGACCCACTGTTGATAGAGCTAGAATTAGCTCTGGGTCCTTTAGAGAAGTGTGTTTAGAACAATTTAGTGATGAAGGATTAGCTCTCAGATTGTTGTTTGGTGAACTTTGGTTTTGGCTCTGTGTGATGCATGTGTGGCTTGTGTCTGAGTCACTTGTTGATGTTAAGACATGCAAGAGCCTTGGTACGTGGTTTGATGTGCCTGAGAGACCATGGGAACTGTGTCTTGTGTATGGACTGAACCGTTCAAGCTACGTTGGAATTCTTGAGTAATTGAGCTTGTAGAGCCTAGAGCTCTCTGTGTATGGCTTGTATTGAGTCTGTGGTGACTCTAATGCCATATTTGAGTTGTGATAGACCTCTGAGGGTCTATGAGAAGCCTATTGTGTGCTGGGCTATGATGAACCATAGGTTAGATGA
>PYAF01002387.1:7178-29025 GCA_007407185.1 Glycine tomentella
ATGGAATGATGGTAAAAATAAAGAATTAGATCCAAAATTCCAGATCATTAAAACCTTGTAAACGCAGCCAAATCCACCTTCTCCTAATTTATATGCGTCGGAAAAGTTATCAGTACTTTGTAGAATTGTGATTAGCGGGATTATAGGCAGGTCTGTGTTCAATGTTTCCTCTGTTTGAATTTTATGAAATGTAGATAGAAGAAGCCTTTCTGCAAAGAGAAGATTATGAGTTCATATTGGTAAGCTACCATACAAATTGTGACGTGTGTAGTTGAAGGAAATTACGTTTTGTACCTCTTCTTCTGTAACAAAAGCAATATACACTGAAACACAGTAAAGTTATTGACCCCATCACAGAGAAGCTAATGATCAAGATTTTTGACGCCCTATTACCCCCATGTGTAGCTGTGAAAATATAAAAATAAAATAATCAAATTTTTAAACTTACAATCAGGGAAGTCTAAAAGTACTATTATAGGATTCAGACTCACCTCTTAGGCGATTTGGAACAGGAACTGAAGATGTTTGGTTGTTAAGAAGGTAGAACATATGGTCATCGTACCTAATCATACAAGTTCCAGACCAAATAAACCATCCTAATTTTTGCTCACAACATTTGGGAACTTGTGCTAATATGGCCTCCATACACTGTCTGCACTTTTCATTTGTGAGTTCTCTATTGCACTGCACCATGCCATACCTTCTCTGAATCGTACTCAAATTGAAGCAATCCATATAGTACAACTGGTTGGTCTCCACAGTTGCTTTTCTGATCAAACTTCTTATAAAATCCTCACCCTTTTGAATCTCTTCGAAGTTGGTTATGTTTTTTGGTCCAAAACCATGCCATGTCGGGTATGTCAGAATTTTCCCAAAGAAGTTCTCATTTGAGTACCTGAGAATGCAAAAATCATACCAGACCATGGCAGAAACCCTATTGGGACAGTGCTGAGGAACTTCCCTGGCAGCATTAGAAACACAGAATTGACAAAAGTATCGATCCACGTCACCGCGGCAATCGTAGAGGCCATACACAGGACTGGTGTTGCCTAGGCTGGTGTAGTTATAACCTTTGCTTGTAGCTGCATCAGAGGACATCCATGTGAGGATTCTATTAAGATTGGTTTGGTATGCACTGCTGAGAGGTGGTTGGGTGGTGTTTTGGCAATTACTTCCCGCGTAAATCGGTGTTTGTGCCTTTATAATGAGTGATCTGAAACTCACCAATAACAAGAAACCAATGCAAATTGATCTCACGTTTAGTTGTGTTCCCACCATGGTGCACTCTCTAGAAGATGATTAAAAAATATGCATTTGATTATACATGTTATATATCCTAAAGACCTAAACCAAAATGCCATTGTAGTCAGTCAAGTCAACATGATTATCTACCCTACGTAGATGAAAGAGAAATAATCTTTTTTTTTTTTTCTTGACACCACAGTGCAAATACTTTTAATGGGAGATAGTCTTGCTTTGTTCAACATAAGCATCATGATTAGTATTTAATGGAATTCGATATTTAGAGCTAACACTTGTAGTTTTTTTCTTTAACATTATTTTGCTTTCAGTTTTCAATCACTAATAAATATTTGAATTTTGTGTTTGTTCACCGATAAATTAACACGTTTTTTTTAATCAATGAGTAAACACAAAATTTATTAATTTATTAAGGACTCAAAAAGTGTGAAAGACTAAAAAAAATTATTTTATCGAGGGCAAAAACAAAGTAAAATTTATTAAGAAATAAACACAAAATTCGAATATTTATTAGGGATGACAAACATATTTTAGTCTTGTTTTTATTAGGATATGTGTTTTCTTTTTCTTTTGGGCAATTGAATTCTTACTGCAACACAAAAGGAGTTGAAGGAGAATAAGTAGAAAGATTCAAAGGCACTGTATATTTTTCAACAAGTAGTGGACGACACAATTTTTTCAAGAATAATGGATGTCATAAATGCTAAAGTTGTGTGGAGTACATTGTAGGAGGAATTTTAGGACAACGCCGTGTACGTGCCATTAAATTTCAAAGTCTAAGACGGGACTTTTGAGTTAATAAAGGGGAAGGAGTCTGAGACTGTTAAAGACTATTATTCTAAAATAAACCAAATAGTTAGTCAAATGAGAGCATGTAGGAAAAATATTCTTGAGAAGAAAATGGTTGAGAAAATTCTTATTTTTTATTCCCCATAAATATGATGCAATTGTGACTACAATAGAGCAAACTAAAGATTTGTCTACTTTATTAGTGACAAAACTTATGGGCTCTCTTGAAGTGTATGAGAAAAGATTGAAAAGGCATGATGAGGACTTTGTTGAAATTGCCTTTCAATCAAAGCTCAAATTGCGGTCTCAGAAAAAAGAAAATGGTGAAAGGAAATTTGGAGAAGTTTCTAGAAACAAAGAGAATTCTAGAAATTTCTCTAAGACAAATCAAGAAAAATATCCTCCATGTGGCATCCGTAAAAAGACAAGTCACTCAGAGAAGAATTGTTGGTATCGTGGAAAGTCACAATGTCACTATTGTAAAAAATTTGGTTACACGGAGAAGAATTACCGCAATAAAAATAAGCATCAAGCAAATTTCGTTGAAGAGCATGACAATGAACAACATATTTTCTATGCTACCCGAGATTCCAATGATGAGATAGGAAAAAATTGGTACTTGGATAGCGATTGCAGCAATCACATGGCCAATGATAATAGCATTTTCAAAGAAAAAGGCACTGTAATGGTGGAGACAAAAAAAGGTACAAGATTCATGAAAGATGTCTTACTAGTTCTCAATCTTAAAGAAAATCTCTTGAGCATTGGACAAATGATGGAGAAAGGATATTATGATCACTTCGAAGGAGATACATGCACAATCTATGATAAAAATAACAAAAGGCAAGAGACTACCAAAGTTAAAATGGAGAAAAGAAATAGAAGTTTCCCAATAAGTTTCAAATATGTTACCAACATTGCCATGAAAGTCCAAGTTATGATTCATGTTTGTGGCATCGAAGGTTTGGTCACTTCAACACTCAAGCTTTGAAGTTGTTATATCAAAAGAATATAATGAAAGGTCTGCCCGTATTTGAAAGAAAATAATGAAGCTTGTGAAGGATGTCTTTTTGGGAAGCAACACAAATTACTGGTTTCAACTGACCAAGCATGGAAAGCTAAAGGTGTGTTGGAGTTAATTCACACTGACATTTGTGGACCAATGAGGACATCGTTACTCAACAACAACAAGTACTTCTTCCTTTTCATTGATGACTTTTCTAGAATGACATGGGTTTACTTTCATAAAGAAAAATCAGAAGTATTTGGAATATTCAAGAAGTTCAAAGCCTTTTTCGAGAAACAAAGTAGGAAGCATATGAAAGTACTCAAAAGTGATCAAGGCAAAGAATACAACTCACACGAGTTTGATAAGTTATGTAAAGATGAAAGCATTGAACGGCAGCTGAGAAGAAGAACCAAACAATCATAGAGATGGCCAAACCAATGTTGAAGGAGAAGGGATTGCCTAACACATTTTGGGTAGAAGTAGTTTACACTGCAGTCTACATACTCAACAGATGTCCGACTAAGGCAGTCCAAGACATGACTCCCATTGAAGCATGAAGTGGACAAAAGCCATCAACTAAACATTTAAGAGTATTTGGATATAAGAGACATGAGCTGCAAGACAAGACTACAAGAGGATTCTTCTTGGGATACAATACACAATCAAAAGGCTACAGAGTCTACAACTTGCAAACGGAAAAACTCACCATTAGTCAAGATGTTGAGGTTGATAAAAATGCTTGTTGGAATTGGGAAACATAAAAACTTCAAGAAGTGGTAGAAAAAGCAAGTATGCTTCGGTCATCTCTACAACAAGATTTTTCACCAGAGTCTACTCCAAAACAAGTAAAATCCTTGGTAGACATATATGAAACTTGCAACACAGTTATACCTGAGCCTAGATTCTATGAGGTGCATCGACGGTTTGAGGTGCATCGATGGTTTGAAATAAAACTGGAGAGACGTTATAGACATTTATGCGGAAGAGGATCCAATTCCTTTTTGGATAACATTGCGTGAATTCCGTCAAAAATTTAATTTTGTTATTTTTTAAATTAATATTTCAACCAATTAGATTTAAACATGTCATTTAATTAGTATTGGGTTTGTGCAGAAAAACCTTTGCATTATATAGCAATGCTCCTAAAATAAACTGTACAATTTAATTTCCCAATATAAACAATAATAATCTATAAGCTCCAAGTGATAGTGGCAAGGCCTGCATCATACGAATAAACTATTCCAAAGATTACATCTATAAGGAGCCATGTATCCACTACATGATGGAAATTAATTAATATAATTTTGCTATCACTCACATCAAAAAGTATAAAACAAAAAAAAAAATGTTGTTTAAATAAATGCTTTTTTATAAGTAAAGCTTACTAAGTGCCCATTATTAGATTTGTATTTGCCTGGTTCTGGCTATTTTCAAATGCTCTTGGCAATCCAAAATCTGATATTTTGGGATTCATCTCATCGTCTAATAGAACATTGCTAGCTTTGAGATCTCTATGGATTACCTTGAGTCTGGAGTCCTCGCGAAGATATAAAAGACCTCTTGCTATTCCGTTGATAATGCTTAACCTTAGTTTCCAATCGAGTTGCCTCCTTTTCTCATCATCTGACAACATAACGGCATGGAATAACCCCATTTAAAAAATCAGCTTTGTATATACTCACGTAACATTGGATTTTAAATACCAATGTTAACATGAAAAATGTTAAAACCTATTTTTTAGTTAGCAGTGATAACATTATCCTTATTGATAAAACATGGCCCAGGAGGGATAACCCCATCGCTCTGAACCTCGACTGCCTTATCCTTAGGCATGTATTACTAAAAAGATTGAAGTCATAATTCTTTTTAATTTACAAATATAATACTTTTTTATGCAAATTCATTGTCAAATTCATATTTAAGAAAATAATTAAAATTATCAATTTATTCAAGATATTATTTATTCATCATGAACATGGCTTGATTAAAGCCACACCAACTAAGAATTATAATTACATTTGAAATCAATTTACACGGAATACAAATTTACGCACAAAAATTATACAATTTAAGCATAACACAAAATTACATACATTTGAAATTAAGTTAAAATGATAATTGTTTTGACATTTATTTTTCTTATTACATGAAGAATATTATGAGACAAAAAAATAATTTTTTTAATATCAATTTAATTCGTGATTATGACATACATTCTAAAGATTTTTATAGATTTTAGCACGACATGATGACATATATTAAGAGATATATATGTAATTATGACACACATTTCAATGTAATTAATTCTAAAAAATTATAATTATCAGTTATCACTCACGTTTCAAATGTAATTTATTCTAAAATTTTGATTATTATAAAACAATGTAATTATGACTCACATGTAAGAATTAATGTCTTATGTGAAAGACATATAATTAAGAATTAAGAATTAAATTGTAATTTGGTTAAATTAGAGAAGTTTTTAAAGATAACTACTATATATGATAAAAGTAGTGATTATAAAAGAGTTAATATCCACTAATGTGAAACAAAGTGTCTTCCTTAACAGAAAATTAAGTGTTCTCCTAAAATTCAATGTAGTGAGAAACATAAAGAATAGTCAAGGGAACAAAATCTTATTTTTCTCATCTTTCAAGGAATGAAGACGCAATATAGAGAAATATTACTATGGAGAAAGGTCCTAGCGTTTATATATTATTTGTGATAATCATATTTCAAGATCCTAGTTGTTTCCTACAATTGTTAATCTCAACAACCCTAAAGATTTCCATGTGGTATCAAAACATTTGTTATGAAATTATATGATTCTTCATTAATTAATGACGTTTCTCTCCAAATTGTATGAATCCTAATTTTAAAATTAAGAATACGTGTGTATTTTCCACTGCTGCATCTTATACTGATTGACACATAATAAAGAGAAAGCAAGCGATTTCCTTATGAACATCTCCTACGCGTAAATTCATTTGAGAATTTGCAGTATGTGAATTCCTTAAGAATGCTTTTCTTTGGAGCTTTAATTATTTATACTTTGGATGAAAGCATATCCATGCTTCCTGCGGGCAATTTAGAGAGCTCTAACATAAAAATTAGACCAACGGATCTAATTCTTTTAGAATTATATTACTATAATTTAATCTCCCCTCATACTTATATATACACACCCACACACGTACCAAAAATATCTTATGTTAGAAAGACAACACAATGTATCTTAAAATTGTTGTATATGAAGCATTTTGTATTTTTTTTTCTTGTACAATTCGAAATGTCTAAAAATACTTATAATCTTAGTGGTTTGTGGTCAATCAAGTACTTTATCACCACAGGAGTCACCGTCAATTGTTATAATTAAAGAGACATTATGCACCTTTCAACACTGCCGTCTACCCAAATCTTATCGTGCTTCATCCTATCGGTGCTTATGGCGTGTGAACTATGAGTGGGGGATAAAACCTTCTTTGACTTTAGACAAAAAGGAAGATTTTTCTTTACTTACTTCTGAACTACGTCATTATATATAGATTAGGATTCATCTTCCAAACATAGTTTCATTTTCTACCTCACTGGCAACTAATAATGTATAGAAGTTTAAAAATTTTAATGATATTAAAAAAATTTAGACTATTATTTTTATTATAAATTATTATATACATAAAATTTTTAACTTTTTCTAAAAGTTATATCAAACATAAAAATTTTCATTTTTATTTATTTTGTTAAAAAGAGTATGTATCTGTTTATTTTAAGGAAAAAAGAAAAATAAAAGAAAGAGAAAAGCTAAATCCAAATCAAAATAAAAAAATTTCAAGTATTTTTATACAATGCTCTATAAAATAATATTTAAAATTGAAATTAAAGTAAACATATAAATATGATATTTTCATAATTTTTATAATTAAAAAATAGAATAAATTTTTTCTCAAACTAAACATATCTCCCTAGTGTGGAAGAAAAACCCTTTATAATTCAAAAGAGTTGAGATTAATCATCAAATCCACCATACTCTATGGGCAGAACACAATTCTGGGTTAGAACAATTAGTTGTATTGCTTTTCTTCTTATAGTGAGCTTAAAACCATTTGTTGCAAAGGCACAATCCAACTACCTTGGAGATGATTACACCACCCCAAAACCTCTCAGCACTGCATACCAAACCAACCTTAACAGCATCCTCTCATGGTTATCCTCAGATGCAGCCACAAGCAAAGGTTATAACCACAAAACGATAGGAAAAAACAACTACAGTGCTTCCAGACAAGTACTTCAGCACTGCCCCAATAGAGTTTCTGCTATCATATGGTATGATTTCTGCGTCATAAGGTACTCTAATGAAAGCTTCTTTGGGAATGTTACAACATTCCCAACATGGCATGATGTTGGAGCCAAAAACATTTCCAACATGGCAGAGATTCAGAAAAGTCAGGATTTTATGAGAAGTTTGATCAGAAAAGACCAATCAGTTGTACTATATGGATGGCTTCAATTTGAGTTCCACTGAGAAGAGGTATGGCTTGGTGCAATGCTCCAGAGATCTCACCCATGAAGAGTGTAGACAGTGTTTGGAGACCATGTTAGCAGAATATCCCAAATGTTGTGAATAAAATTTCACATATCTAATTTATTATTATTAAAGTTTAATCCAACAAAAAATACACAGTTTTGTATCCTAGTGATCAATACTTTATAGAAATAAGAAAAGGCCAAATTAAAGTACATGAAAAAATAAAAGATAGTGAAAAATAATACCACCATCCCAACAATTATTAACCGCAAATTACTTTCCCCCTGCACCATTAAATTATAAATCTATTAGCAAAAAAGAGGAAAATAATAGGCGTGTTTGTATTTTTATTAGTCATATTATTATTTTTATTTTGGCCTTCTCCATCCCAAGTTCCTTAATTTCTTAATTTGTTGACAATATGAACAAGAAACATGTCATACACAAGAAAAAAAAAGTATAGCCATATTATTAGTATGCCATAACAAACCTGGCTGGTATATACCCTTTTATTTTTCTTTTTCCAATCTATGTTGTGCACGTTTTATTGCAGGGTCAAATGTTGAAATCTTTATTAAGAGATTTTTTTATTAATGTCTATTGAAATCTTTAAAATTTCAATATTTGTCATAAAGCAGTGCAATGTGTTCTAGAAATCTGCTAAGCCTAATCAATGTCTTAAGTATAAGCCTTATAAATAAAAAATGTAATTTAAAAGAGTTTCTATAAAAAAAAGTAACGGTTTATCGAAAAATATTGCATTATTATAATAGTGACTAAAAAAATCTCTACTATATAAGCCTAATTAATTAACCAAATTTGAACTAATATTTTTAATTAGGTTAATTTGATTCAAAACGATTTTTTCATAAAAAAATAAATCAAATCAATTAATTTAATTAGTTTAATTTCTTTTACTCTGTACTTTAACCAAAGCACGTACAGCCCTAAAAAAGAAGAGATGGAGTGATGGACAATGCAAGGGTGATCATTTATCTATTCCTTGAAAATATATAAAAGGACGACACGTAATAGAACCAATTTTCTAGGGCCTATATATGTATATATATATATATATATATATATATATATATATATATATATATATATTGTTTCTTGGAAAGCCAGCATTAGAATAGTTTAGGGCCCAACATATGGTTTTGATTCCAAGTAGGACCAACAAAATTGACTTTTAAGCTTGTATTTTTCTTATTTGCTGAATTGAATTCTATGGCTACATGGTGCAGGAAAATTACATGATTGTTAATGACACATGTTTGCTTCTAAATGCTTTTCATTGTTTATTTTAAGAAAGGGCTTTAATATTTATAACCATATCGAATCGTATAACTTTGCTTTTCAGGAGAGTAATTCAATTTGAAATTTTTATTATTAAATTTTCTGGGGTTTCTTATGTGGTGTTATAATAAGGACCAGAGGTACTATCATATATTATTAAATCTGATATTATATGTCTTAACATTTTGTTCATTCCAATTTCATTTATTTTGGCTGAAGGTTTCTTATAGGAAAGTTTAAATGCATAAGTTGATTTTTATTTATTGGAGAAGTTTCATTTATTTTATCTTATTTTTTGTTCTTATAAATAATTATTGACAAATTTATTTACATTGGACCTTATTAATTTTCAACATTTATTATTAGGAAGAAGTACAATTGTTTGCTGCTTTTGAAGAAATACAATTTTTTTTAAAAAAAGATATTTTAAGACGGTTTTCACAAAAAATCCGTCCTAGAATTCTTTATTTTTTTAATTTAAAAAACACATTCTAAGACGATTATTAGGAAAACCGTTTTAGAAAGTAAACTTCTAAGACGGTTTTTGCAAAAAAAACTGTCTTCGAATTGCCATTTTTTTATCTTAAAAAAGACATTCGAAGACGGTTATCTGAAAAACCGTCTTAGAAAGTGGACATTCGAAGACGATTATAGGCTTAGAACCTTCTTGGAAAGTCCCATTCTATGACGGTCTTTGTCAAAGAACTGTCTTTGAATGTCCCATTCTAAGACGGTTCTTTCGAATAACCGTCTTAGAATGATTTAAAAAAATAAAAAAAATTCAAAGACGAAATCTAAGACGGTTGTAGGCTAAGAACCGTCTTAGAATGAGACATTCTAAGACGGTTCAATAATCGATGTCGAAAGTTTTACCTTTCAACGATGCGAGCTACAAAGACGATTGTAGAACCGACGTAGAATGCGCTGTATAACCGATGTAGAATGCTTGTTTTGTAGTAGTGAATGTTGGGGTGGTTTGTTGGGGCTACAAGTTGTCTAGTAAAGTATGATGATTATATGTTCTACCGTATTAACAATCAATCATCTTCACTTCTTGTGCCTAATCTAACGGGTAACACTTCAACCACATATTGTTTTCTTGAAATTATGACAACTTTGTATGGGTAGGTATACCTTTTAGCAAGGGATGAGCAACTTACGGGTTAAAATAGGTTTGTTCTTATCCTTATCTGATCTGAAACTTTGATTTAGGATTTTATTGAAATTAAAAATTGATCTGATCAAGATTCGAAATAAGTAGGACAAGATCAGATCAACTTGACTTTTAACTTGATATATCATATAGAGTGGAATTTTATGTATAATTAAATCCTAAAATAAGAAAATATAAAATATAAATAAAGGAATTTTAATTTTTTTAATGTTTTTTTTATACGGATGGAACTCGACATGTATGATTTAATTATAAGATAATTAGCATATAGAGTGGAGTTTTCGATATTAAGGTATATTTTTAAACATATATTTTAAAATAAATAATTTCATTATAAAAATAAGAATTAAATAAGTTTTTAGTCCTTATTAAATAGAGTATTTTTTACTTATCTATTAAATATTTTTGTTTTGATTTTGGTCCTTTAAATATTTTTTTTGGTTTAGTCCCTGTTGTCAAATAACAATATTAAATGATGACATAATAATAATATTGACAATTTATTGACTTGTCAGGTTATCAAGCGTCTATTAGAAGAGTTACATATTTTTTTATTGTAAAATGTATTTTTAAATTTTCATATGTTCAAAATAGTTGATACCCTTAGACTTGTTGAATAGGTATTTAAAAACACAGTTGACCAAAAAATTATGTGACTACCGTGTCAAGTTCTTCATCACATAACAAGTCAATGAGCTATTAAACTTGTTATGTAATTTGTTACTTGTCAGAAAAGACTAAAACAAAAAAATTAATCTTTGAATGACTAAAAAAAAATTAAAGGACTAAAATAAAACAAATAATCTATTTTATAGGGACCAAAATTAAAACTTATTTAATCCTAAAAACAATATCATACTATACAAAATATTATCAATTAAATAAATAAGCTTTATTACAAATGAACAATTTTAAAAAAAACTTCATACCTTTTAAGAAAATATTAAACCCTAAATCAAGTTGGACGATCCAAAAAACAACTTGAACCCATCCTAAAAGTTTCACTAAGTTTATTTTCAAAACCTAAACTCATTCAAATCAACCGTGGACCTAACCACATTAGTGGGATGAATTATATTTAGTTATGTTCATCCCTACCTTTTGTTGGGTCAAAGCGGACCCTCAAATCGATTTACGGAAGCGTAACAAAAAATGCGAGAGGAGAGAGAGAGAAAATCACACAGATAATATGTTTTACGTGGGAAAACCTTCTCAACGTGAAGAAGTAAAACCTACGGGACACTAATCCAGAATTAAATATCCACTATAAGAATAATGGCTACAAAGAATTAAATACACCACGTTGGTGGTTCACTCAACCTCTCCAACAATGGTGATAATCAAATATCAAACTCTCTAGAGTGTTTCACTCAAACTCTCTCTAGAGATCTCTCAAATGCAAAGCACAAGACTTGCTTAAATGTGCTCTCAAGAATGTCACTTGAGGCTCTCAATCTGTCGTCTCTCTCTAATCTTGAAACTGTTCTATCTATCGCCTCCACCCTCAACTAATGTATTTAAAGAGGTGAATTAGGTTTAGGTTAGAATCCTCAATGGGCGTGGGCCAGCATTGGAGGAGGAAGCCCAATCCAACAATTCTTCCCCTCCAACTTCAATGCATCGGCTTCATCATCAACCCGACACCTTCATAGCAATCTTCAAATTTCCTTGCTGGTACCGGCTTAGTCATCATAACAGACCAATTCAGGTTGGTGTGCACTTTGCCAAGTGTGAGCTGTCCATCTTCCACCACATCTCGGATCCAGTCATACCTCACATCAATATGCTTAGTGCGGGAGTGATAGGTCGAATTCTTCGCAAGGTGAATTGCGCTTTGATTGTCACACTTCAGCTCGTACTGGTCTTGATCATGGCCGAGTTCCATGAGGAACTTCTTCATCCACAACATTTCTTTGCTTGCCTCAGTAACGACAATGTACTTAGCCTTAGTTGTCAAAAGTGTCACACACTTATGCAATTTTGATTGCCAACAGATTGCTACTCCAACAAATCTCATCAAATATCCAGTGGTTGACTTCCTCGAGTCAATGTCTCCCCTTAAATTGGCATCCGAGTAGCCTTGCAACTCAGCTTTACCTTCTCCAAATCGGAGGCATAAATCAGTTGTACCTCGGAGGCACCTGAAGATCCACTTCACTGCTTCCCAATGCTCTTTGTCAGGGTTTGATAGAAACCGGCTCACCATTCCAACTACATACGCCAAGTCAGGTCTAGTGAAAACCATTGCATACATCAAGCTTCCAACGACATATTGGTATGGGATCTTCAGCATCTCATCTTTATCTGCATCAGACCTCGGACACTACTTCTTATTCAGCTTCATGTACCCGGCTAAAGGGGTGCTAACTGTCTTGGCTTTTTCCATGCTGATTCTCTTCAAAATCTTCTCAACATACTTCTCTTGACTCAGACACAGTAGCTTCTTCTGTCTATCCCAGATGATCTTAAATCTGAGAATCTACTTTGCAGGGCCGAGATCCTTCATCGTGAAGGACGAGCTCAATGCCTTCTTCAAGACGACAATCTTCTCTTTGCTTTACTCTACAATCAACATGTCGTCAACATATAACAACAAAATCAAAAAATCTCCAGTCTCATACCTCAAGGCGACAATCTTCTCTTTGCTTTGCCCTGCAATCAACATGTCGTCAACATATAACAACAAAATCAAAAAATCTCCAGTCTCATACCTCTTCACAAAAACACAGCGGTTAGCTTCAGTCTTCACAAACTTGTGCTCATTCATGAAGGATTCAAATTTCTTGTACCACGGCCGAGCTACTTGTTTCAAGCCATAGAGACTCTTCTTCAACTGGCATACCATGCCTTCACTTCCCAGAGCTTGGAACCCTTCAGGTTGCTCCATATATATTTCTTCTTCCAATTCACCGTGAAAAAATGTCGTTTTCACGTTCATTTGTTCTACCTCAAGGTCCATCGAAGCCGTCATGGCTGACACAGTTCGGACAGAGGTCATCTTCACAATAGAGAGAAGATCTCTTCAAAGTCAACTCCTTTCTTCTGATTGCAGCTTTTCACTACAATCCAGACATTGTATCTCGGCTTTTTCCTGTTCTCTTCATTCTTGATCTTGTACACCCATTTCTTCTTCAGAGCTCGTCTTCCTTCAGGCAACTCAGTCAGCTCATAAGTTTGGTTCTCGTGCAAGGACTTCATCTCGTCCAACATTTCCTTCTCCCATTCTTCTTTTTCTAAGCTCGTTATGGCCTCATCATAACTCTGAGGCTCATCGTCTTCAGCAATGACAGTATATTCATCAGGTGGATACCTTGTAGAAGGTCTTTTTTCTCTAGTGGGGTATCTGGGATGTTCTTCTTCATCAGCCTGAGAACCCGGTTCATCATCTTTGTCCTGATCCTCTTCATTAACTTGGACCTCAGTATCTTGGTCCTCATCAGCCTGTCGCTGGTCATCAAATTCTTCATTGGGCTTTCCCTCTGCTTTAACTCGGACAGGAGGGACGGGTTCCTCACGTCGGACAGAAACCCAGACTTTGGGCTTCGAGATGTCATGAATGGTCTCACCTTCATGAAAGATCATATCTTGGCTTCTCACTGTCTTCTTGTTGATTGGATCCCAAAGTCTGAACCCAAACTCGATTTTTGGCGAATCGAGATAAATGCATTCCTTCGTCTTTGCATCAAGCTTCGCTCTTTCATCTTTAGGGACATGTGTGAAAGCTCGGCATCCAAACACCCTAAGGTGATCATAGAACGCTTTCCGGCCTGTTCAGACTTCCTCTGGAATTTCTACTTCAAGTGGTCGTGATGGTGATAGATTGATCAAATCAACAGCAATTCTTACAGCTTCTCCCTAGAATGATTTCGGCAACCCGTCATTGGACAACATACTTTGGACCTTCTCTTTAATAGTCCGGTTCATCCTCTCAGCAAGTCCATTCAAATGCGGAGTCTTTGAGGGCATCTTTTCAAGTCGGGTCCCAGCTTCTCTACAATAAGCATCAAAGGGACCACAATACTCACCACCATTGTTAGAGCGAACTACTTTTAACTTCTTGCTAGTCTCCCTCTCCACCATAGCATGAAATTCTTTGAAAGGTTAGAGTACCTGATCTTTTGTCTTCAACAAATAAACCCACACTTTGTCGGATGATCATCGATGAAGGATACAAAATACTGAGCTCCACCCAGTGATCTTTCTGACATGGAGCAGACATAAGTATGGATGGGGTCAAGAATATTCCTGCGTCTTCTAGGTTAATCCAGTCTCACAAACGAAACCTGGTGTTGCTTTCCAGCTAGGCAATGCGTGCAACTCTCTATCACTTGGCCTTTCAACCCAGTCAATAGTTCTTTCTTGCTCAGAATTTGGAGCCCTTTTTCACTCATGTGACCGAGACGCTTGTGCCACAAGTCCAAGCTAGGTCCATCTTGGACAGAGTTGGCTTCTCCACCATTTATCTTTCCTTGCAGCATATACAAGGAGCCTTCCTTCTTGCCTCTAGCCATGACCAAGTTTCCCTTGGCCAGCTTCCATCTGCATCCTCCGAAGTAATTCACTAAGCTGACATCATCTAGCTTTCCAACCGAGATTAGATTCAATCGCATGTCAGGCACATGCCTTACATCTTTCAACACAAGTCGGCACCCGACGTCCATGGTCAGGGTTACATCACCGACACCAACAATCTTGCTGGTCACCTGATTTTCCATAGTCACGACACCAAAATCTCCCTTTCTGTAAGCAGAAAAGAATTCCTCATGTGGAGTGACGTGGAATGAGGCACCGGAATCAATAATCCAAGTGCAGTCATCATGGGCTATGTTCAAAATTTCTTCACCGAAGAAGAATATCTTGGCATTAGCAGCCACAACCGTGGTGCTCTTATCATGCCTTTTCGTGAAATCGTCTTAGAATGGTTATATTTATTTATGAAAATGCCACCGCAATTTTTTTCTAAGACAGTTTTTCAACAACCGTATAGAAGGTGCATCGTGAAAACTGCTTTTTGTATAGTAGTGTCGGTTTTCCATCCATACTCCCATATCAGAATCATGGTATCTTTATATAAGCACATTTGATAGAGACGTGGGAACTGATCTTCAAGACAAGCATCACTGACCCCCTTCTATTGCACTAGAAAAGAGTTTCCTTACCATTGCCAATGCTTCTAGCACTACTACAAAACCCACATTTTACGACAGCCCTTCAAAGACGGTTGTAAACAAACCATCTTAGAATGTGGGGCGGTGGCATTTACGTAATTAAATTGAACTTTTCAAAGACGGTTCATTGAGAAACCGTCTTAGATGGTTGCAAATGATGATGGTCTTATTTTAACCGCCTTGCTTTGGTGTTTTCAAAGACGTTTGTTTTATGACCGTCTTTAAAAGTGTGAAAAAAAATCAAAACGGCGTCGTTTTGTGTGTTTTAAACTTGTGTTCTTAGGGTCACACGAAATTGTCGTGCCCTAAACCCCTCAGTTAAAGTTGGCCTCTCCTTCATTTTGCCACTGTCTCCACCCACTTCCCCTGAACCAGCATTCCCGCGTGGTCACCGCGAACAGACAGAGAAGGTCGCGCGCCTCCGTGTCAACCTCGTCCGGCGCCTTTGCTCGGTCTCGCTTGGACTTGGTGCCGACATGTTGGACTGTGTTATTCAAGTATGTTCTTTTTAGTTTCACCCTCGTTTTCCTTTAGTTTGACCGCAAGGGTGAGGGTTTAGCCTAACAGGGTTCAAATGTTTAAGGTTTAGTCCAACAGGGTTAGGGTTAGTGTTATGGTTTAAACCAAAAGCCATTGCAATAGGGTTCTTTGCAGCTGATTTCGAAGTTGAATCTAAGAAAAGTTGTATGGATTGGGTTAAGAAGGAGTTCTTTGCAGCTGATTTTGCAGTGCAGACTTCTTCAAATCCCTCGGTTGCATTGTTGCCTTGTCTTGCATTTTTGTCATTGCTTTTCAAACTTCAAAGCATAATTTTTTATTCAGTTTTGTTACTTGTTTAAGTTCATACTTCTGCAAAATATAGGCCTTCATATGCTCACTGCCTATAATAAAAATCATGAGAAACAACTTCCTTGTATCCTTCTTTCCTCCCAATGTGCCCCTAAAACTGGAAACAAGTTATCCAAAGGAAAGGATTTACTTGGACTTTTTAAAAGCAATTAAAATTGTGCTGTTCCAAAGTAGATTTGTTCATAACAAACATCTTGGGACTACAAGATGTGTGCATAACAAACTTCATAGTTAATGTTTGTCAGTGGAAGTAGAAATTTATTTTTGTAAAAAAAAATCAGTGACAATAACCCGACTTTAAAAAAGATATAATTTAGAGGATGTCCTTGATGCAATAACTTTAATGTCAATATTGGATGTTGATGTGTATGATTGCATTTGGTGCCCTCTATTATATATAGACCACATTGGTACGCATGCATGCTTTATTTGCAGCTTGTAGATCAACTCCATTGAAGGTATCTACATTATTAATGCATAAATAATGAGTTTAGCTTCTTTGCATCGTCACTATAAAAAATAGTTTATAGTATTAATTAATTAAAAATCATCATTGATATGAATTTTAAAATATATACTGTAAAAGTTAATAAAGTTATCATATACGAAGGTTTCACATACTATTACTCATAAATAAATGATATTATGATTGACAAATATAATTAATTTCTAATAGAGCAACATCAACATCATTTTTGACCTATATCATCTATTTGGAAAATTTGAGCATGTAGACTTCTTACATTGCAAGATCTCGTATGTTCCTGACCCGGAGTTCCACATTCCTTAGATCACGAATATGTTGTAAAATTTGTTGTAGAAGATGTAACACTTTATCTCTTTTTCTCAAGTAGCTGATACAATGCTTTAGAAACTCTCTATCTGCCTCCAGCACCTATAGTCTCTTGTAAACATTATCCATCTCATCCTCTAAAGCAAGCTTTATGTTATCCGAATTAACCTTTTCAACTGAATTTTTTTGCAAGTGGGGAAAGTGTAAGTCATCTCCACTCAACTCAACATCTTCTGCTTCTGAAGTCATTGCATCAAAAAGTGGGATGAGGCTCTTGCCTTTTACACCCATGATTTTCCTTCCTTGATGGTTTTCATTTATTTCGTTTACATAACCATTTGCAAATCCATTTACTTGACCATTGTGATCATCATGATCATGATGGTATCCATTCCCATTCTCTTCACAAAGATGTTCTACTGATTTAGCATCATAGGAGCAGTGATGTTCCTCGTAATTCAATATAACTAGCTTTTCTTCCAATACGTTGAGCTGTTCTAGAATTTGTAACCTCTCTTCCTCAACGTTTGCCAATGATTCCTCCAAATATAAAATCGTGTCCAGGGGGGTGTTCTGGTTGCTGCATTGTTGATATTGATGACTATAAAACCCATTTTCCTCCTTTGGTTCGTGATTGAAGTCAATGGACAATCCATCACTATCTTCAGCATTGCTACAAGAGGGACATGAAGTTCTGCTGCTCATGCTATCGGCATATCTTGACATCATGTTTTCTCTGACCTCATATTCATGAACCTTCTTTCTATATACTTCAACCTCCTCTTCAACAGTTGCAAAGCCTCCTGGTCATACTCAAATTGTTCTTCCATCATTCTGCAATACTGCAAGGCTTCCATCTCCATTGCTATTGGCATTCTCTTCTTGAAGCCTATTTATCATTGCCATTGTTTGATTGGCTGCTATAGCAAATTCACTTCTCTTTTCTGCTACTTCTGCATATAGACTACTTAAGGCTTTCATTTCAGATTTCAGTGCTGATTTTAGCTTTTCAATTGTTACCTCACCACCTTCTATATCACTTATCACACTTCCATCCAATGACTCTTCTGTTCCTGATTCTTTCCTCTCAAGGAGAAGCAGTTTCTTGTGTAGGTGATGTAGACTCTCCAAATAAGTGGTTGTGTCAATAACTTTTTGTTCCTCATTGTCATTAAGCTCCAATAAAGATGGCAAATGGTTATTTACTGTTGGCATTTTCACTTCAAGTGACATGGTTTTGAATTTTACAAACTTTTCACCTTTGTCATCACGTAGTTATAAATTCCAATAAAAAGAAGTGAGTTATTTAGAAAGTTTTAAGGATGGACATTGGGAAAATGGAAGATAAGAAGGTGAGGCCTACCAATTTCGTTATGTTCATATTAAATCTGACTGTGCTAGTAGATGGATCTTCTTGCATTTGTTGATTTGTATGCAAAACAACCTCTTGGCTTTGATACTCATCCACTTGGTCCTGATCAGGAATTTCAGTCCCTATTGAGACTTCTGCTTCATATTCCTGACCTTCCATTTGTGATGCATCTTCAGATGCTGCAGGAATTAAGAAAGTATTAGAGATCATTGCACACAGAAAATCCAAAAGAAAAGAACTAAAAAGACTTATTGATGAGGAAAATAATTATAACCTACGGAAACATCTGAACATAGTTCTGCAATTGATTTTCCATGTTTACTTGAACTCTATCATCCTTGATCAAGTCTTCCGAGGTTTGAACAAATCTCACATCTTCATAATTCTACTCCAAATTTTCTTATTCTACTTGTAACAGCTGTGAAGACTGGTCTCTGGTCCTTAATTGAACTGATTCACCCCCATTCGACTTGGAAACATTTTCATTCCCTTGTGCTAAAAATTCTGCCACAATATCCCCAGAAATATGCCAATTCTCCACAACCGTTTCGGGTTCTGAATCAGCAGTCTTATGAAAGTCCAAAATAAAATCTTCATTGTTGTTGAGCCTTTCACCTCCCACCTTATATTTGCTTTGTTTCCTGTTTTCTGGGGCAGGGGAGTCAACCAATTCAATAGGAATCAATCTGCAACCATCACCATGAATGAAATATTCCAGATGTATGGGTGGAGTCTCCACAGTTAGCTCTCTAGTGCAATCAACTTGAGCAGTGGATTTTTCACATGCTTGGTCATCAACAGCAGCAGCAACAACATCATCACCATCATCATCCTTAGGCTTAGGGACATTCAAAGTTTCCTCTAAATTAGAAAATGTGCATTTTACAACAACCATTTAAAGTAGGTTATCGTGGATTTGACATAGTTTAGAGGGCGGTGGCAATTTTGTAATTAAATGAACATTTAGAAGACAGGTGTCCCCATAACCCGTCTTTGTATTGGAAAAACTACGACGATTATAATTTAACCGTCTTCCTGTAGTCTAAGTGTTGGAGATTTTTTAACAAAACATTGACGTTTTGATTAAACAGTAAACTCATTTTGCTTAGCATAACCCATCTTCGTTTTCGTTTTTTGGTGCCCTAGCTACACACTCCTCCAAATTAAACTCCAACGGTGGTCTCCTTCTCTGGCAAGCGCACTCAATCTCTCACCCCCTGACCGACGACGTTTGTGAACACGGTATCCGAAGTTAAGGTATGCTCGTTGTTGATGGTTGCTTTAATTTTTTAAGTTGTTAAAGAACATATTACTTTTTTATCACTACCCCATGCTTACTGGAGTCACACACACGGCTCGTTGTTGATGTGTTTGTTTGTTTCTAATGATGACAGGAAAAAGGCAGAAAACTGGAATCGAAAGGGCTCCACTCTGTTCCTTTTTGAGGTTTGTGATTAAAAATAGGGTTACTTGTTTTGTGGATGTGGGTGTGATTATTTGTCTTTATATATTATATAAATTTTAATAAACCAGAATGATAATTACCTCCGCTTGATACTGCGTTGTTTTACTTCTTCTTTTCTTATTCTTCTGGAATGAAGGCAGAAGTAAAGGACTGGAAAAGCTTATTAAATTTTTTCTAAGGATACACGGTGATGCACCTGTGTAAATCATCACCATTTGGGTTCCTAAATTTATATACGGGTTGTACTTTAGTCTCTCGATGGAACTAAAATAAAAAAAATCTCCCAAAGTGTGTATTATTCCATTATTTATGTTAGTCCCTGAATGAATGTCCCTTAAGTAACTCTGCAGTTAACAAATTCCTCACGTTTCTCTTTCCCCCATCATTGCAGCAGGTGATTCATTGATTAAGTTACGAGGCACACCGCATGATTTGAAATGCATAGTTGAGCACTTATGTGATAATTACGCTCCTAAAATACTGGCTACATATTGTGTGCCTCTAAAACATATTAATTCAAAGTGATGTGTTTAAAAGTAATTGAGAGAGAATGACATGCAATTTACAACTTGTGTCTCGATCACCAAACACTGCCAAATTCTCGTTCTGCCACATATATTAATATGTATACATTATTGAAAACAATGTTTTCTTTTTGTTTTATGTTTAATTTGTCATGAAGAGATTGTTTGATAGGATTCAAATGGGTACCTAGGATGAAATTCAAACTGTGGTGATATCAAAAAAAATTTGTAAGTTTAGAGATTTTATGTCATGTCTGTTAAAAAATTGTTATGATTCGATTTATTAGATATAAGGTTAATTTGCTTTTGAATGGTGTTTTGATGAGGAGTATATATATTATGATGGAATCCAAAGTGATTTTTTTATAGGGTCATAAGTTTTGACATGATGAAATGAGGATTTTATTAGCAATTTGAAATAAACATTGGAAGTGTAATGTTTTGATCGAACTATCGTAATTTGAAAGTTGATCAAAAAATTGTAGGATGAAACATTTAGAAAGTTTCTAAGTGTTTGACAGATTTCATTTGTGAAAGAGTTTGTAAGACAATCAAGCATCCAATAAAGATGAGAATGGATAAGTATGTGTAGGATCAATGATGTATCCAATCGAATTTCTTAGTAGGGGAAAAAAATAGTTTAGAGTTAATTATATTGTTTTTTTTATTGGCAAAGATAATATTATATATATGAGTAAAGGATAACTACAAGTATGAAAAACAAAAAGTCCATGGTATCAAATCCATAATTATGGCAGCCTAATACATGGAAGACATGAATTAAAATGCCATAGCAAGGATGAACAAAAAAAACCAGAAACCAAGGTGAGAGAACATTAAACCCTCCCCTGAGTACATAAAATATCCCTAACGTTGCAAGACCAAACGAAAAAAGACATGTGAAAGCCTTTCTCCATGTTTTTAATCCACCAAAACAGAAAAAGAGAGCATCATCCAACAACTTTTGGTTCTTATAATTTTTGCAAATTTAACTTTTAGCTCTTAAACAAAAAAATTAGGTATTTTGTTCCTACTATCATTGAAAATAAAAAGTGATGACTGCTGAAAGGGTACTAGTGGTTTTGTTTCTGCATTGTCATTTGTGTTTTCTCTCATCAATTAGTTTTTTATTTTGTTTTTGTTTTTTTTACTGGTAGGACCTCAGTTGATTCTTCAATCTGGGATTCCATTACCTGATAAGAGGACTCTTGAATTGATGCTTGACAAGCTTCAGAAGTATGTTCCTGTTTTAAAGTTTTTCTTTGGGTTTGGTGTTTAATTATATATGGCGATGAGTAATTGCATTACGGTGCATGCATTTGGGTAATGTTTTGTTTTATGACTTGGGACTACTGGGTTGGGGGGGTTGGGTTATGGATGATGATAGGAAATGTTAGAATTCAAACTCTCTAGAAGCCATTCTTTTTGACTTGCTTTTAGAATGCATGTGATGAAAGAAAAGTTGGCTGCTACGTGAATTGTTGAAAAGATTGGCAGCCTACAAGCCATCAAAATTGACAAAGCTTTTTCACATTGCAATAATTTTCAACCTTTTGTAGCTATATATAGGAAGTGTTACGGTTGGTTTTATAAAATAAGAAGAAGAAAAAAAAGAGAGAA
>PYAF01002387.1:41908-68630 GCA_007407185.1 Glycine tomentella
ATGGAATGATGGTAAAAATAAAGAATTAGATCCAAAATTCCAGATCATTAAAACCTTGTAAACGCAGCCAAATCCACCTTCTCCTAATTTATATGCGTCGGAAAAGTTATCAGTACTTTGTAGAATTGTGATTAGCGGGATTATAGGCAGGTCTGTGTTCAATGTTTCCTCTGTTTGAATTTTATGAAATGTAGATAGACGAAGCCTTTCTGCAAAGAGAAGATTATGAGTTCATATTGGTAAGCTACCATACAAACTGTGACGTGTGTAGTTGAAGGAAATTACGTTTTGTACCTCTTCTTCTGTAACAAAAGCAATATACACTGAAACACAGTAAAGTTATTGACCCCATCACAGAGAAGCTAATGATCAAGATTTTTTACGCCCTATTACCCCCATGTGTAGCTGTGAAAATATAAAAATAAAATAATCAAATTTTTAAACTTACAATCAGGGAAGTCTAAAAGTACTATTATAGGATTCAGACTCACCTCTTAGGCGATTTGGAACAGGAACTGAAGATGTTTGGTTGTTAAGAAGGTAGAACATATGGTCATCGTACTTAATCATACAAGTTCCAGACCAAATAAACCATCCTAATTTTTGCTCACAACATTTGGGAACTTGTGCTAATATGGCCTCCATACACTGTCTGCACTTTTCATTTGTGAGTTCTCTATTGCACTGCACCATGCCATACCTTCTCTGAATCGTACTCAAATTGAAGCAATCCATATAGTACAACTGGTTGGTCTCCACAGTTGCTTTTCTGATCAAACTTCTTATAAAATCCTCACCCTTTTGAATCTCTTCGAAGTTGGTTATGTTTTTTGGTCCAAAACCATGCCATGTCGGGTATGTCAGAATTTTCCCAAAGAAGTTCTCATTTGAGTACCTGAGAATGCAAAAATCATACCAGACCATGGCAGAAACCCTACTGGGACAGTGCTGAGGAACTTCCCTGGCAGCATTAGAAACACAGAATTGACAAAAGTATCGATCCACGTCACCGCGGCAATCGTAGAGGCCATACACAGGACTGGTGTTGCCTAGGCTGGTGTAGTTATAACCTTTGCTTGTAGCTGCATCAGAGGACATCCATGTGAGGATTCTATTAAGATTGGTTTGGTATGCACTGCTGAGAGGTGGTTGGGTGGTGTTTTGGCAATTACTTCCCGCGTAAATCGGTGTTTGTGCCTTTGTAATGAGTGATCTGAAACTCACCAATAACAAGAAACCAATGCAAATTGATCTCACGTTTAGTTGTGTTCCCACCATGGTGCACTCTCTAGAAGATGATTAAAAAATATGCATTTGATTATACATGTTATATATCCTAAAGACCTAAACCAAAATGCCATTGTAGTCAGTCAAGTCAACATGATTATCTACCCTACGTAGATGAAAGAGAAATAATCTTTTTTTTCTTTTCTTGACACCACAGTGCAAATACTTTTAATGGGAAATAGTCTTGCTTTGTTCAACATAAGCATCATGATTAGTATTTAATGGAATTCGATATTTAGAGCTAAAACTTGTAGTTTTTTTCTTTAACATTATTTTGCTTTCAGTTTTCAATCACTAATAAATATGTGAATTTTTTGTTTGTTCACCGATAAATTAACACATTTTTTTAATCAATGAGTAAACACAAAATTTATTAATTTATTAAGGACTCAAAAAGTGTGAAAGACTAAAAAAAATTATTTTATCGAGGGCAAAAACAAAGAAAAATTTATTAAAAAATAAACACAAAATTCGAATATTTATTAGGGATGACAAACATATTTTAGTCTTGTTTTTATTAGGATATTTGTTTTCTTTTTCTTTTGGGCACTTGAATTCTTACAGCAACACAAAAGGAGTTGAAGGAGAATAATTAAAAAGATTCAAAGGCACTGTATATTTTTCGACAAGTAGTGGACCACACAATTTTTTCAAGAATAATGGATGTCATAAATGCTAAAGTTGTGTGGAGTACACTGCAGGAGGAGTTTTAGGACAACCCCGTGTACGTGCCATTAAATTTCAAAGTCTAAGATGGGACTTTGAGTTAATAAAGAGGAAGGAGTCTGAGACTGTTAAAGACTATTATTCTAGAATAAACGAAATAGTTAGTCAAATGAGAGCATGTAGGGAAAATATTCTTGAGAAGAAAATGGTTGAGAAAATTCTTATTTTTATTCCCCATAAATATGATGCAATTGTGAGTACAATAGAGCAAACTAAAGATTTGTCTACTTTATTAGTGACAAAACTTATGGGCTCTCTTGAAGTGTATGAGAAAAGATTGAAAAGGCATGATGAGGACTTTGTTGAAAATGCCTTTCAATCAAAGCTCAAATTGCGGTCTCAGAAAAAAGAAAATGGTGAAAGGAAATTTGGAGAAGTTTCTAGAAACAAAGAGAATTTTAGAAATTTCTCTAAGACAAATAAAGAAAAATATCCTCCATGTGGCATCCGTAAAAAGACAAGTCACTCAGAGAAGGATTGTTGGTATCGTGGAAAGTCACAATGTCACTATTGTAAAAAATTTGGATACATGGAGAAGAATTACCGCAATAAAAATAAGCATCAAGCAAATTTCGTTGAAGAGCATGACAATGAGCAACATATTTTCTATGCTACCCGAGATTCCAATGATGAGATAGGAAAAAATTGGTACTTGGATAGCGATTGCAGCAATCACATGGCCAATGATAATAGCATTTTCAAAGAAAAAGGCACTGCAATGGTGGAGACAAAAAAAGGTACGAGATTCATGAAAGATGTCTTACTAGTTCTCAATCTTAAAGAAAATCTCTTGAGCATTGGACAAATGATGGAGAAAGGATATTATGATCACTTCGAAGGAGATACATGCACAATCTATGATAAAAATAACAAAAGGCAAGAGACTGCCAAAGTTAAAATGGAGAAAAGAAATAGAAGTTTCCCAATAAGTTTCAAATACGCTACCAACATTGCCATGAAAGTCCAAGTTATGATTCATGTTTGTGGCATCGAAGGTTTGGTCACTTCAACACTCAAGCTTTGAAGTTTTTATATCAAAAGAATATGATGAAAGGTCTGCCCCTATTTGAAAGAAAATAATGAAGCTTGTGAAGGATGTCTTTTTGGGAAGCAACACAAATTACTGGTTTCAACTGACCAAGCATGGAAAGCTAAAGGCGTGTTGGAGTTAATTCACACTGACATTTGTGGACCAATGAGGACATCGTTACTCAACAAGTACTTCTTCCTTTTCATTGATGACTTTTCTAGAATGACATGGGTTTACTTTCATAAAGAAAAATCAGGAGTATTTGGGATATTCAAGAAGTTCAAAGTCTTTTTCGAGAAACAAAGTAGGAAGCATATGAAAGTACTCAGAAGTGATCAAGGCAAAGAATACAACTCACACGAGTTTGATAAGTTATGTAAAGATGAAAGCATTGAACGGCAGCTGAGAAGAAGAACCAAACAATCATAGAGATGGCCAAACCAATGTTGAAGGAGAAGGGATTGCCTAACACATTTTGGGTAGAAGTAGTTTACACTGCAGTCTACATACTCAACAGATGTCCGACTAAGGCAGTCCAAGACATGACTCCTATTGAAGCATGAAGTGGACAAAAGCCATCAACTAAACATTTAAGAGTATTTGGATATAAGAGACATGAGCTACAAGACAAGACTACAAGAGGAATCTTCTTGGGATACAATACACAATCAAAAGGCTACAGAGTCTACAACTTGCAAACGGAAAAACTCACCATTAGTCAAGATGTTGAGGTTGATAAAAATGCTTGTTGGAATTGGGAAACATAAAAACTTCAAGAGCAAGTATGCTTCGGTCATCTTTACAACAAGATTCTTCACCAGATTCTACTCCAAAACAGGTAAAATCCTTGGTAGACATATATGAAACTTGCAACACAGCTATACCTGAGCCTAGATACTATGAGGTGCATCGATGGTTTGAAATAAAACTGGAGAGACGTTATAGACATTTATGCGGAAGAGGATCCAATTCCTTTTTGGATAACATATTGCGTGAATTCCGTCAAAAATTTAATTTTGTTATTTTTTAAATTAATATTTCAACCAATTAGATTTAAACATGTCATTTAATTAGTATTGGGTTTGTGCAGAAAAACCTTTGCATTATATAGCAATACTCCTAAAATAAACTGTACAATTTAATTTCCCAATATAAACAATAATAATCTATAACCCCCAAGTGATAGCGGCAAGGCCTGCATCATACGAATAAACTATTCCAAAGATTACATCTATAAGGAGCCATGTATCCACTACATGATGGAAATTAATTAATATAATTTTGCTATCACTCACATCAAAAAGTATATAACAAAAAGAAAAATATTGTTTAAATGTTTTTTATAAGTAAAGCTTACTAAGTGCCCATTATTCGATTTGTATTTGCCTGGTTCTGGCTATTTTCAAATGCTCTTGGCAATCCAAAATCTGATATTTTGGGATTCGTCTCATCGTCTAATAGAACATTGCTAGCTTTGAGATCTCTATGGATTACCTTGAGTCTGGAGTCCTCGCGAAGATATAAAAGACCTCTTGCTATTCCGTTGATAATGATTAACCTTAGTTTCCAATCGAGTTGCCTCCTTTTCTCATCATCTGACAACATAACGGCATGGAATAACCCCATTTAAAAACTCAGCATTGTATATACTCACGTAACATTGGTTTTTAAATACCAATGTTATCATGAAAAATGTTAAAACCTATTTTTTAGTTAGCAGTGATAACATTATCCTTATTGATAAAACATGGCCCAGGAGGGATAACCCCATCGCTCTGAACCTCGACTGCCTTATCCTTAGGCATGTATTACTAAAAAGATTGAAGTCATAATTCTTTTTAATTTACAAATGTAATACTTTTTTATGCAAATTCATTGTCAAATTCATATTTAAGATAATAATTAAAATTATCAATTTATTCAAGATATTATTTATTCATCATGAACATGGCTTGATTAAAGCCACACCAACTAAGAATTATAATTACATTTGAAATCAATTTACACGGAATACAAATTTACGCACAAAAATTATACAATTTAAGCATAACACAAAATTACATATATTTCAAATTAAGTTAAAATGATAATTATTTTGACATTTATTTTTCTTATTACATGAAGAATATTATGAGACAAAAAAATAATTTTTTTAATATCAATTTAATTCGTGATTATGACATACATTCTAAAGATTTTTATAGATTTTAGCACGACATGATGACATATATTAAGAGATATATATGTAATTATGACACACATTTCAATGTAATTAATTCTAAAAAATTATAATTATCAGTTATCACTCATGTTTCAATGTAATTTATTCTAAAATTTTGATTATTATAAAATAATGTAATTATGACTCACATGTAAGAACTAATGTCTTATGTGAAAGACATATAATTAAGAATTAAGAATTAAATTGTAATTTGATTAAATTAGAGAAGTTTTTAAAGATAACTACTATATATGATAAAAGTAATGATTATAAAAGAGTTAATATCCACTAACGTGAAACAAAGTGTCTTGCTTAACAGAAAATTAAGTGTTCTCCTAAAATTCAATGTAGAGAGAAACATAAAGAATAGTCAAGGGAACAAAATCTTATTTTTCTCATCTTTCAAGAAATGAAGAACGCAATATAGAGAAATATTACTATGGAGAAAGGTCCTAGCGTTTATATATTATTTGTGATAATCATATTTCAAGATCCTAGTTGTTTCCTACAATTGTTAATCTCGAAAACCATAAAGATTTCCATGTGGTATCAAAACATTTGTTATGAAATTATATGATTCTTCATTAATTAATGAAGTTTCTCTCCAAATTGTATGAATCCTAATTTTAAAATTAAGAATTATTGATATTATGTTTTTCCGCTGCAAATACGTGTGTATTTTCCACTGCTGCATCTTATACTGATTGACATATAATAAAGAGAAAGCAAGCGATTTCCTTATGAACATCTCCTACGCGTAAATTCATTTGAGAATTTGCAGTATGTGAATTCCTTAAGAATGCTTTTCTTTGGAGCTTTAATTATTTATACTTTGGATGAAAGCATATCCATGCTTCCTGCGGGCAATTTAGAGAGCTCTACCATAAAAATTAGACCAACGGATCTAATTCTTTTAGAATTATATTACTATAATTTAATCTCCCCTCATACTTATATATACACACCCACACACGTACCAAAAATATCTTATGTTAGAAAGACAACACATGATATCTTAAAATTGTTGTATATGAAACATTTTGCATTTTTTTTCTTGTACAATTCGAAATGTCTAAAAATACTTTTAATCTTAGTGGTTTGTGGTCAATCAAGTACTTTATCACCACAGGAGTCACCGTCAATTGTTATAATTAAAGAGATATTATGCACCTTTCAACACTGCCGTCTACCCAAATCTTATCGTGCTTCATCCTATCGGTGCTTATGGCGTGTGAACTATGAGTGAGGGATAAAACCTTCTTTGACTTTAAACAAAAAGGAAGATTTTTCTTTATTTACTTCTGAACTGCGTCATTATATATAGATTAGGATTCATCTTCCAAACATAGTTTCATTTTCTACCTCACTGGCAACTAATAATATATAGAAGTTTAAATATTTTAATGATATTAAAAAAATTTAGACTATTATTTTTATTATAAATTATTATATACATAAAATTTTTAACTTTTTCTAAAAGTTATATCCAAATTTTAAATAAGTTTATAGTATAAGATTTTTCACACTAATGCTCTATAAATTTTAGAAAGGAAAAATAATATTTTACTTATACCTAGATTCGCTTTAGTTCTATCAATTCTATATGAATAAATGGATTGTTTATTTCAATAAAAACAAAAAAAAAACATAAAAATTTTCATTTTTATTTATTTTGTTAAAAAGAGTATGTATCTGTTTATTTTAAGGAAAAAAGAAAAATAAAAGAAAGAGAAAAGCTAAACCCAAATCAAAATAAAAAAATTTCAAGTATTTTTATACAATGCTCTATAAATTAATATTTAAAATTGAAATTAAAGTAAACATATAAATATGATATTTTCATAATTTTTATAATTAAAAAATAGAATAAATTTTTTCTCAAACTAAACATATCTCCCTAGTGTGGAAGAAAAACCCTTTATAATTCAAGAGTTGAGATTAATCATCAAATCCACCATACTCTATGGGCAGAACACAATTCTGGGTTAGAACAATTAGTTGTATTGCTTTTCTTCTTATAGTGAGCTTAAAACCATTTGTTGCAAAGGCACAATCCAACTACCTTGGAGATGATTGCAATTACACCACCCCAAAACCTCTCAGCACTGCATACCAAACCAACCTTAACAGCATCCTCTCATGGTTATCCTCAGATGCAGCCACAAGCAAAGGTTATAACCACAAAACGATAGGAAAAAACAACTACAGTGCTGTGTATGGCCTCTATGATTGCCGTGGTGATGTGTTTGGATACTTTTGTCAATTCTGTGTATCTACTGCTTCCAGACAAGTACTTCAGCACTGCCTCAATAGAGTTTCTGCTATCATATGGTATGATTTCTGCGTCATAAGGTACTCTAATGAAAGCTTCTTTGGGAATGTTACAACATTCTCAACATGGCATGATGTTGGAGCCAAAAACATTTCCAACATGGCAGAGATTCAGAAAAGGCAGGATTTTTTATGAGAAGTTTGATCAGAAAAGCAACTAATGAGACCAATCAGTTGTACTATATGGATGGCTTCAATTTGAGTTCCACTGAGAAGAGGTATGGCTTGGTGCAGTGCTCCAGAGATCTCACCCATGAAGAGTGTAGACAGTGTTTGGAGACCATGTTAGCAGAATATCCCAAATGTTGTGAACAAAATTTCACATATCTAATTTATTATTATTAAAGTTTAATCCAACAAAAAATATACAATTTTGTGTCCTAGTGATCAATACTTTATAGAAATAAGAAAAGGCCAAATTAAAGTACATGAAAAAATAAAAGACAGTGAAAAATAATACCACTATCCCAACAATTATTAACCGCAAATTACTTTCCCCCTGCACCATTAAATTATAAATCTATTAGCAAAAAAGAGGAAAATAATAGGCGTGTTTGTATTTTTATTAGTCATATTATTATTTTTATTCTGGCCTTCTCCATCCAAGTTCCTTAATTTCTTAATTTGTTGACAATATGAACAAGAAACATGTCATACACAAGAAAAAAAAGTATAGCCATATTATTAGTATGCCATAACAAATCTGGCTGGTATATACCCTTTTATTTTTCTTTTTCCAATCTATGTTGTGCACGTTTTATTGCAGGGTCAAATGTTGAAATCTTTATTAAGAGATTTTTTTTATTAATGTCTATTGAAATCTTTAAAATTTCAATATTTGTCATAAAGCAGTGCAATGTGTTCTAGAAATCTGCTAAGCCTAATCAATGTCTTAAATATAAGCCTTATGAATAAAAAATGTAATTTAAAAGAGATTCTATAAAAAAAAGTAACGGTTTATCGAAAAATATTACTATGCATTATAAGCCTAATTAATTAACCAAATTTGAACTAATATTTTTAATTAGGTTAATTTGATTCAAAACGATTTTTTCATAAAAAAATCAAATCAAATCAATTAATTTAATTAGTTTAATTTCTTTTACTCTGTACTTTAACCAAAGCACGTACAGCCCTAAAAAAGAAGAGATGGAGTGATGGACAATGCAAGGGTGATCATTTATCTATGCCTTGAAAATATATAAAAGGAAGACACGTAATAAAACCAATTTTCTAGGGCATATATATATATATATATATATATATATATATATTGTTTCTTGGAAAGCCAGCATTAGAATAGTTTAGGGCCCAACATATGGTTTTGATTCCAAATAGGACCAACAAAATTGACTTTTAAGCTTGTATTTTTCTTATTTGCTGAATTGAATTCTATGGCTACATGGTGCAGGAAAATTACATGATTGTTAATGACACATGTTTGCTTCTAAATGCTTTTCATTGTTTATTTTAAGAAATGGCCTTAATATTTATAACCATATGGAATCGTATAACTTTGCTTTTCAGGAGAGTAATTCAATTTGAAATTTTTATTATTAAATTTTTTGGGGTTTCTTATATGGTGTTATAATAAGGACCAGGTACTATCATATATTATTAAATTTGATATTATATGTCTTAACACTTTGTTCATTCCAATTTTATTTATTTTGGCTGAAGGCTTCTTATAGGAAAGTTTAAATGCATAAGTTGATTTTTATTTATTGGAGAAGTTTCATTTATTTTATCTTATTTTTTGTTCTTATAAATAATTATTGACAAATTTATTTACATTGGACCTTATTAATTTTCAACATTTATTATTGGGAAGAAGTATAATTGTTTGCTGCTTTTGAAGAAATACAATTTTTTTAAAAAAAAAAGATATTTTAAGACGGTTTTCACAAAAAACCCGTCCTAGAATTCTTTATTTTTTTAATTTAAAAAACACATTCTAAGACGGTTATTAGGAAAACCGTTTTAGAAAGTAAACTTCTAAGAATGTTTTTGCTAAAATACCATCTTCGAATTGCCATTTTTTATTTTAAAAAAGACATTCTAAGACGGTTATCTGAAAAACCGTCTTAGAAAGTGGACATTCGAAGATATTTATAGGCTTAGAACCGTCTTGGACAGCCCCATTCTATGACGGTCTTTGTCAAAGAACTGTTTTTGAATGTCCCATTCTAAGACGGTTCTTTCGAATAACCGTCTTAGAATGATTAAAAAAATAAAAAAATCCAAAGACGAAATCTAAGACGGTTGTAGGCTAAGAACCGTCGTAGAATGAGACATTCTAAGACGGTTCAATAATCGATGTCGAAAGTTTTACCTTTCAACGACGCGGGCTACAAAGACAGTTGTAGAACCGACGTAGAATGCGCTGTATAACCGATGTAGAATGTTTGTTTTTAGTAGTGAAAGTTGGGGTGGTTCGTTGGGGCTGCAAGTTGTCTAGTAAAGTATGATGATTATATGTTCTACTGTATTAACAATCAATCATCTTCACTTCTCGTGCCTAATCTAACAGGTAACACTTCAACCACATATTGTTTTCTTGTAATTATGACAACTTTGTATGGGTAGGTATACCTTTTAGCAAGGGATGAGCAACTTACAGGTTAAAATAGGTTTGTTCTTATCCTTATCTGATCTGAAACTTTGATTTAGGATTTTATTGAAATTAAAAATTGATCTGATCAAGATTCGAAATAAGTAGGACAAGATCAGATCAACTTGATTTTTAACTTGATATATCATATAGAGTGGAATTTTATGTATAATTAAATCCTAAAATAAGAAAATATAAAATATAAATAAAGGAATTTTAATTTTTTTAATTTTTTTTATACGGATGGAACTCGACCTGTATGATTTAATTATAAGATAATTAGCATATAGAGTGGAGTTTTCGATATTAAGGTATATTTTTAAACATATTTTTTAAAATAAATAATTTCATTATAAAAATAAGAATTAAATAAGTTTTTAGTCCCTATTAAATAGAGTATTTTTTACTTATCTATTAAATATTTGTTTTGGTTTAGTTCCTGTTGCCAAATAACAATATTAAATGATGACATAATAATAATATTGACAATTTATTGACTTGTCAGGTTATCAAGCGTCTATTAGAAGAGTTACACATTTTTTTTTATTGTAAAATGTATTTTTAAATTTTCATATGTTCAAAATAGTTGATACCCTTAGACTTGTTGAATAGGTATTTAAAAACACAGTTGACCAAAAAATTATGTGACTACCTTGTCAAGTTCTTCATCACATAACAAGTCAATGAGCTATCAAAGTTGTTATGTAATTTGTTACTTGTCAGAAATGACTAAAACAAAAAAATTAATCTTTAAATGACTAAAAAAATTAAAGGACTAAAATAAAACAAATAATCTATTTTATAGGGACCAAAATTAAAACTTATTTAATCCTAAAAACAATATCATACTATACAAAATATTATCAATTAAATAAATAAGCTTTGTTATAAATGAACAATTTAAAAAAAAAAAACTTCATACCTTTTAAGAAAATATTAAACCCTAAATCAAGTTGGATGATCCAAAACACAACTTGAACCCATCCTAAAAGTTTCACCAAGTTTATTTTCAAAACCTAAACTCATTCAAATCAACCGTGGACCTAACCACATTAGTGGGATGAATTATATTGAGTTATGTTCATCCCTACCTTTTGTTGGGTCAAAGCGGACCCTCAAATCAATTTGCGGAAGCGTAACGAAAAATGCGAGAGGAGAGAGATAGAGAATATCACACAGATAATATGTTTTACGTGGAAAAACCTTCTCAACGTGAAGAAGTAAAACCCACGGGACACTAATCCAGAATCAAATATCCACTATAAGAATAATGGTTACAAAGAATTAAATACACCACGTTGGTGGTTCACTCAACCTCTCTAACAATGTGATACAATCCTAAAACCAAGCCAAGAGGAGGAAGACTTGGAATTGCACATGGAAGAACTTCCTTTGGTGATTAAAGGGCCAATGACAAGGGCTAGGGCTCAAATACTTCAAGATCATATTCAATCCAACTTGTATCTCTTGGAAAAGCAAGAAGAAGCCCATAAAAGTAGTGAAAATACAAAAGGAGTGTTGTCTGTTGTAATTGATTAAAAGCATCCTGTAACAGATTAAAAGCATCTTTTGATACCTGTAATCGATTACAAGCATCCTGTAATCGATTAAATCAGTCTGAAAAATGCAAATAGCTCTATTTTAATCGATTACATGTCGAATTAATCGATTATTTTGGCCATATATCAGTTTCCAGGATGAATATGAGCAAAATAATCGATTACCAAGACATGTAATCGATTACATAGAAGTGGGAGTCATTGTGATAATCGATTATTTGGTAACATAATTGATTACTTTGTTCTTGAATCAGTTTCCAGGTCTGATATGAACAAAATAATCGATTACCAAGATCTAGTAATCGATTATTTGATTCCAAATAACCGATTACCATTACGAAATAATTGATTATTACAGTTTTGGCTGCAGAAGCGCTAATTTTCAGTTTTAAGTAGTTGTTGGATGACTTTCCTTGGAAGCTACATTTGTATTTCATTTAGGACGCATTTACATTTCATTAGCTTATAGTTTCGTGGCCTATATAAGCTACATTTCAACAGATTGTAAGAACTTTTTTGATAAAATGAAAATTGAATGCACTTTGTGTGTGTTAGGTTGAGAATTTTCTCCCTTGTTCTTAGTTTAGAACTTCTTGTTTCTTATCAATAGCTTCTGAGCTATTGTGGTGATTCTTGCAAGACTTATTGGAATTCCTATTCCATGGTGTCAATCCAAATCCGTTTCTAATCTTCTTCCATTAACCCATTTCTTCAATAACAAAATATAAAAGTTGTCTTGAAAACAGAGCACTACATACTCTGTTTTTCTTTCAATTGAAGAATTGATTCCATTGCAAGGAAGATCGGGGCAAATAGGACTTGAATCAGTTCAGGAGTCCATCACAATGGTGATAATCAAATATCAAACTCTCTAGAGTGTTTCACTCAAACTCTCTCTAGAGATCTCTCAAATGCAAAGCACAAAACTTGCTTAAATGTGCTCTCAAGAATGTCACTTGAGGCTCTCAATCTGTCGTCTCTCTCTAATCTCGAAACTGTTCTATCTACCGCCTCCACGCTCAACTAATGTATTTAAAGAGGTGAATTAGGTTTAGGTTAGAACCCTCAATGGGCCTGGGCCAGCATTGGAGGAAGCCCAATCCAACAATTCTTCCCCTCTGACTTCAATGCATCGGCTTCATCATCAACCCGACACCTTCATAGCAATCTTCAAATTTCCTTGCTGGTACCGGTTTAGTCATCATATCAGACCAATTCAGGTCGATGTGCACTTTGCCAAGTGCGAGCTGTCCATCTTCCACCACATCTCGGATCCAGTCATACCTCACATCAATATGCTTAGTGTGGAAGTGATAGGTCGAATTCTTCGCAAGGTGAATTGCGCTTTGATTGTCACACTTCAGCTCGTACTGGTCTTGATCATGGTCGAGTTCCATGAGAACTTCTTCATCCACAATATTTCTTTGCTTGCCTCAGTAACGACAATGTACTTAGCCTCAGTTGTTAAAAGTGTCACACACTTCTGCAATTTTGATTGCCAAGAGATTGCTCCTCCAACAAATCTCATCAAATATCCAGTGGTTGACTTCCTCGAGTCAACGTCTCCCCTTAAATCGGCATCCGAGTAGCCTTGCAACTCAGCTTTACCTTCTCCAAATAGGAGGCATAAATCAGTTGTACCTCGGAGGTACCTGAAGATCCACTTCACTGCTTCCCAGTGCTCTTTGTTGGGGTTCGATAGAAACCGGCTCACCATTCCAACTGCATACGCCAAGTCGGGTCTAGTGAAAACCATTGCATACATCAAGCTTCCGACGACATATTGGTATGGGATCTTCAGCATCTCATCTTTATCTTCATCAGACCTCGGACACTACTTCTTATTCAGCTTCATGTACCCGGCTAAAAGGGTGCTAACTGTCTTGGCTTTTTCCATGCTGATTCTCTTCAAAATCTTCTCAACATGCTTCTCTTGACTTAGACACAATAGCTTCTTCTGTCTATCCTGTTGATTTGAGGGGGAGCTCTTGAAGATTGAAGCTTTATAAAGACTTGGAAAGGTTTTGACTTTCAACATGCTTGAAGGCTTGAAGATTAAAATTGTGATTAAATGTAAAAAGAAAGGAAGCCTTCTGATGATCCAAGTTTTTGCATGCATACCATTGATAATCATTCATGCATTACATCATAAAAGCATTAAGCAATTGATTTGGAACTTAAAATAAGTCAAGCTGTTTTTGGAAAAATAGTTCTAAGTCTGTTTAATCGATTACAAAATTTATATAATCGATTATATTGTTCTTTAAACTTTCTGGAAATGATTAAGAACACATTAATCGATTACATCATCGTTTTAATCGATTATTCTATTTTTACATAGACATAATTTTGAATGAGTGACTGGTTTAATCGATTACCATTTGATTGTAATCGATTACTTAGCTATTTAGATATTAAGATCACTCTGTCTTAATCGATTACCACTTCTTGTAATCGATTACATAGTTCATTCATGGTTTATACATTTTCTGTTTTAATCGATTACCATCGGGATAATCGATTACACATCGGGATAATCGATTAAATGTCCCGTTGCTGTAACCCAGAACTTATCTTGAACACTTTAATCGATTACGAGAGCGTATGTAATCGATTACATTTGCAAAATAGTCGATTACAGGAGCTGATTTAATCGATTATTTCTGTTACAGCTTCTTATATAAATAGAACCTTGCCTTGTCTGATTAAGAGAACGAAATAGAAATCGATTTTTTGAGCACTGAGCATTCAAAGAGCTTTCTAATCAGTCATAGAGGCATTCTTCACTGTTCTAAAGGTCTTGCTTCTATTCAAACCATTATGGGTCACTAAGATTTAGTGAAGCAAGATAAATCATTTCAAAGTCTAAGGAAAGGCATTGATTCTGCACATTGTAATTGATTCAACCTGATATATTTCTTCACTTTGCATATCATTCTTGGATCATCAGGTGAATTCTTTCCTTACTCTTTGATGGTGTAAATTCTCTATTTGTATTTTTGTGTGTAAGTTCCATTGTAATTTGGTTTTCTTGCAAGTGTAGAGATAGTGTTTCTTTAAGGACAGCTGAGTAGTGTTCTCAGTGTGGGTTTTGGTCTCTAAGGGTCTAATAGGGTTTTAGACTTCTGAACTTTATCTAGGGTTGATAAAGAGAGGCTTGTATATTTGCTTGTAAGAATATTTTTGATATAGTGGAACTCTACTCTAGTGTTGAGTAGAAGAAACTGGATGTAGGCTCATAGGGTTTGAGGTGAACCAGTATAAATCTTGTGCTCTCTCATTTACTGCATATTTGTTATTTCTTGTTGTGAATTCTGTAGTATAATTTGTTTCTTGAGGCATTACAAGTCATGGATTGATTTTGGATAAAGATTCTTGATTGAATTGTGATAAAGATCCAAAGAGCAAGATTACTCTGATTTTTGTTTGATAAAGAAACTTTTAAATTTACCAAGGCTAACCAATTCACCCCCCTCTTGGTTAAGTGTGAAGTGTTCCCTTATTTTACATATCCCGGATGATCTTAAATATGAGAATCTACTTTGCAGGGCCGAGATCCTTCATCGCGAAGGACGAGCTCAATGCCTTCTTCAAGACGACAATCTTCTCTTTGCTTTACCATACAATCAACATGTCGTCAACATATAACAACAAAATCAAAAAATCTCCAGTTTCATACCTCAAGGCGACAATCTTCTCTTTGCTTTGCCCTACAATCAACATGTCGTCAACATATAACAACAAAATCAAAAAATCTCAAGTCTAATACCTCTTCACAAAAACACAGTGGTTAGCTTCAGTCTTCACAAACTTGTGCTCATTCATGAAGGATTCAAATTTCTTGTACCACTGCCGAGCTGCTTGTTTCAAGCCATAGAGACTCTTCTTCAACTGGCATACCATGTCTTCACTTCCCCGAGCTTGGAACCCTTCAGGTTGCTCCATATATATTTCTTCTTCCAATTCACCGTGAAGAAAGGTCGTCCTCACATCCATTTGTTCTACCTCAAGGTCCATCGAAGCCGTCATGGCTAACACAGTTCGGACTGAGGTCATCTTCACAATAGGAGAGAAGATCTCTTCAAAGTCAACTCCTTTCTTCTGATTGCAGCTTTTCACTACAATTTGGACTTTGTATCTCGGCTTTTTCCCGTTCTTTTCATTCTTGATCTTGTACATTTTCATTCTTGATCTTGTACACCATTTCTTCTTCAGAGCTCATCTTCCTTCACGCAACTCAGTCAGCTCATAAGTTTGGTTCTCGTGCAAGGGCTTCATCTCGTCCAACATTTCCTTCTCCCATTCTTCTTTTTCTAAGCTCGTTATGGCCTCATCATAACTCTGAGGCTCACCGTCTTCAGCAATGACAGTGTATTCATCAGGTGGATACCTTGTAGAAGGTCTTTTTTCTTTAGTGGGGTATCTGGGCTATTCTTCTTCATTAACCTGAGAACCTGGTTCATCATCTTTGTCCTGGTCCTCTTCATTAACTTGGACCTCAGTATCTTGGTCCTCATCAGCTTGTCGCTGGTCATCAAATTCTTCGTTGGGCTTTCCCTCTGCTTTAACTCGGACAGGAGGGACGGGTTCCTCACGTCGGACAGAAACCCAGACTTTGGGCTTCGAGATGTCATGAATGGTCTCACCTTCATGAAGGATCACATTTTGGCTTCTCACTGTCTTCTTGTTGATTGGATCCCAAAGTCTGAACCCGAACTCAATTTTCGATGAATCGAGATAAATGCATTCCTTAGTCTTTGCATCAAGCTTCGCTCTTTCATCTTTAAGGATATGTGCGAAAGCTCGGCATCCAAACACCCTAAGGTGATCATAGAACGCTTTCCGGCCTGTTTAGACTTCCTCTAGAATTTTTACTTCAAGTGGTCGTGATGGTGACAAATTGATCAAATCAACAGCAATTCTTACGGCTTCTCCCTAGAATGATTTCGGCAACCCGTCATTGGACAACATACTTTGGACCTTCTCTTCAATAGTCCGGTTCATCCTCTCAGCAAGTCCATTCAAATGCGGAGTCTTTGGGGGCATCTTCTCAAGTCGGGTCCCGACTTCTTTACAATAAGCATCAAAGGGACCACAATACTCACCACCATTGTTAGAGAGAACTACTTTAAACTTCTTGCTAGTCTCCCTCTCCACCATAGCATGAAATTCTTTGAAAGGTTAGAGTACCTGATCTTTTGTCTTCAATAAATAAACCCACACTTTGTCAGATGATCATCGATGAAGGATACAAAATACTGGGCTTCACCCAGTTATCTTTCTGACATGGAGCAGACATAAGTATGGACGAGGTCAAGAATATTCCTGCGTCTTCTGGGTTGATCCGGTCTCACAAATGAAACCTGGTGTTGCTTTCCAGCTAGGCAATGCGTGCAACTCTCTAGCACTTGGCCCTTCAACCCAGTCAATAGTTCTTTCTTGCTCAGAATTTGGAGCCCTTTTTCACTCATGTGATCGAGACGCTTGTGCCACAAGTCCAAGCTAGGTCCATCTCGGACAGAGTTGGCTTCTCCACCATTTATCTTTCCTTGCAGCACATACAAGGAGCCTTCCTTCTTGCCTCTAGCCACGATCAAGTTTCCCTTGGCCAGCTTCCATCTGCATCCTCCGAAGTAATTCACTAAGCTGACATCATCTAGCTTTCCAACCGAGATTAGATTCAATCGCATGTCAGGCACATGCCTTACATCTTTCAACATAAGTCGGCACCCGACATCCGTGGTCAGGGTTACATCACCGACACCAACAATCTTGCTGGTCACCTGATTTCCCATAGTCATGACACCAAAATCTCCCTTTGTGTAAGCAGAAAAGAATTCCTCATGTGGAGTGACGTGGAATGAGGCATCGAAATCAATAATCCAAGTGCAGTCATCATGGGCTATGTTCAAAATTTCTTCACCAAAGAAGAATATCTTGGCATTAGCAGCCACAACCGTGGTGCTCTTATCATGCCTTTTCGCGAAATCGTCTTAGAATGGTTATATTTATTTATGAAAATGCCACCGCAATTTTTTTCTAAGACAGTTTTTCAACAACTGTATTAGAAGGTGCATCGTGAAAACTGCTTTTTGTATAGTAGTGTCGGTTTTCCATCCACACTCCCATATCAGAATCTTGGTATCTTTATATAAGCACATTTGATAGAGACGTGGGAACTGATCTTCAAGACAAGTATCACTGACCCCCTTCTATTGCGCCAGAAAAGAGTATCCTTACCATTGCCAATGCTTGTAGCACTACTACAAAACCCACATTTTACAACAGCCCTTTAAAGACGGTTGTAAACAAACCGTCGTAGAATGTGGGGTGGTGGCATTTGCGTAATTAAATTGACCTTTTCAAAGACCGTTCATAGAGAAACCATTTTAGATGGTTGCAAACGACGACAGTCTTATTTTAACCACCTTGTTTTGGTGTTTTCAAAGACATTTGTTTTATGACCGTCTTTAAAAGTGTGAAAAAAAATCAAAACGGCACTGTTTTGTGTGTTTTAAACTTGTGTTCTTAGGGTCACATGAAATTGTCGTGTCCTAAACCCCTCAGTTGAAGTTGCCCTCTCCTTCCCTTTGCCACTGTCTCCGCCCACTTCCCCTGAACCAGCGTTCCCGCGTGGTCGCCTCGAACGGACATAGAAGGTCGCGTGCCTCTGTGTCAACCTCGTCCGACGCCTTTGCTCGATCTCGCTTGGACTTGGTGCCGACATGTTGGACTGGGTTATTCAGGTATGTTCGTTTTAGTTTCACCCTCGTTCTCCTTTAGTTTGACCGCAAGGGTGAGGGTTTAGCCCAACAGGGTTCAAATGTTTAAGGTTTAGTCCAACAGGGTTAGGGTTAGTGTTATGGTTTAAACCAAAAGCCATTGCAATAGGGTTATTTGCAGCTGATTTCGAAGTTGACTCTAAGAAAAGTTGTATGGATTGGGTTAAGAAGGAGTTCCTTGCAGCTGATTTTACAGTGCAGTCTTCTTCAAATCCCTCGGTTGCATTGTTGCCTTGTCTTGCATTTTTGTCATTGCTTTTCAAACTTCAAAGCATAATTTTTTATTCAGTTCTGTTACTTGTTTAAGTTCATACTTCTGCAAAATATAGGCCTTCATATGCTCACTGCCTATTATAAAAATCATAAGAAACAGCTTCCTTGTATGCTTCTTTCCTCCCAATGTACCCCTAAAACTAGAAACAAGTTATCCAAAGGAAAGGATTTACATGGACTTTTTAAAAGTAATTAAAATTGTGCTGTTCCAAAGTAGATTTCTTCATAACAAACATCTTGGGACTACAAGATGTGTGCATAACAAACTTCATAGTTAATGTTTGTCAGTGGAAGTAGAAATTTATTTTTGTAAAAAAGAATCAGTGACAATAACCTAACTTTAAAAAAGATATAATTTAGAGGATGTCCTTGATGCAATAACTTTAATGTCAATATTGGATGTTGATGTGTATGATTGCATTTGGTGCCCTTTATTATATGTAGACCACATTAGTACGCATGCATGCTTCATTTGCAGCTTGTAGATCAACTCCATTGAAGGTATCTACATTATTAGTGCATAAATAATGAGTTTAGCTTCTTTGCATCGTCACTATAAAAAAATAGTTTATAGTATTAATTAATTAAAAATCATTATTGATATGAATTTTAAAATATATACTGTAAAGGTTAATAAAATTATCATATACGAAGGTTTCACATACTATTACTCATAAATAAATGATATTATGATTGACAAATATAAATAATTTCTAATAGAGCAACATCAGCATCATTTTTAACCTATATCATCTATTTGGAAAATTTGAGCATGTAGACTTCTTACATTGCAAGATCTCGTATGTTCCTGACCCGGAGTTCCACATCCCTCAGATCACGAAGATGTTGTAAAATTTGTTGTAGAAGATGTAACACTTTATCTCTTTTTCTCAAGGAGCTGATACGATGCTTTAGAAACTCTCTATCTGCCTCCAGCACCTGTAGTCTCTTGTAAACATTATCCACCTCATCCTCTAAAGCAAGCTTTATGTTATCCGAATTAACCTTTTCAACTGAATTGTATTGCAAGTGGGGAAAGTGTAAGTCATCTCCACTAAACTCAACATCTTCTGCTTCTGAACTCATTGCATCAAAAAGTGGGATGAGGCTCTTGCCTTTTGCACCCATGATTTTCCTCCCTTGATGGTTTTCATTTATTTCGTTTACATAACCATTTGCAAATCCATTTACCTGACCATTGTGATCACCATGATCATGATGGTATCCATTCCCATTCTCTTCACAAAGATGTTCTACTGATTTAGCATCATAGGAGCAGTGATGTTCCTCGTAATTCAATATAACTAGCTTTTCTTCCAATACGTTGAGCTGTTCTAGAATTTGTAACCTCTCTTCCTCAACGTTTGCCAATGATTCCTCCAAATATAAGACCGTGTCCAGGGGGTGTTCTGGTTGCTGCATTATTGATATTGATGACTATAAAACCCATTTTCCTCCTTTGGTTCGTGATTGAAGTCAATGGACAATCCATTACTATCTTCAACATTGCTACAAGAGGAACATGAAGTTCTGCTTTTCATGCTATTGGCATATCTTGACATCATGTTTTCTCTGACCTCATATTCATGAACCTTCTTTCTATATACTTCAACCTCCTCTTCAACAGTTGCAAAGCCTCCTGGTCATACTCAAATTGTTCTTCCATCATTCTGCAATACTGCAAGGCTTCCATCTCCATTGCTATCGACATTCTCTTCTTGAAGCCTATTTATCATTGCCATTGTTTGATTGGCTGCTATAGCAGATTCATTTCTCTTTTCTGCTACTTCTACATATAGACTACTTAAGGCTTTCCTTTCAGATTTCAGTGCTGATTTTAGCTTTTCAATTATTACCTCACCACCTTCTATATCACTTATCACACTTCCATCCAATGACTCCTCTGTTCCAAATTCTTTCCTCTCAAGGAGAAGCAGTTTCTTGTGTAGGTGGCTAACTTTCCACATGTTCCAATCACAATAGTCCTTGTTTTTCCTCCATACAAGTGTCCCATTCTTGAAAATTCTTCCTTCTTCTTGTATGTGCACGTGGAAGAACTAGGATTAGGGAAAAATGGTGTTTTTCTTCATTCTTCATTCTTGAATTTATCTTAAAACCCGTTTTAGTAAAATAGTGGTTCTGGATTCGTTAACCGTTGGATCTCCTTAAAATTGTAAAGGTATACTCCTATCTCACATATATAACTTTTGACCGTTGGGATCTTTTAAATAATGTCTACAACTATCCACATCTTCTACCAAAGGAGATAAGAGAAGATTTTTCTTCTCATCTTCTATACATATTCCAAGTGTCCACCACTTGCCTTCTTCATGAAGCTTGTCTTTACAAGTGGCTTATTCATAAATCTTCTCCCCTTTTCTACATCATTCCACATGTGAACTTCAAGCTTAAGGGGTAGGATGACAAGTTTTTCTTCCTTTTATGCCTTTACATATCATTTCTGATGCTAAAATAAAATCCAATTCCCACTTTCGGTTTTCCACATGGTAATTCCTTGTATGAAGTCAAATTTAATTTGAATTCTTTCACCTAAAATAATGTGAAATAATAGAATCCTAGAGATATCCACAAATTATCTTCAATAACTTATAACCAATTTCTACTATACAAACCTCAAGCACAAGATTGTCCTTATACAATTGGTCTATTCTTCTTTTGACCATCAAAATTACTAAACCATTTTATTGAGTAAATTTGGACATCCTACAATTGAGAGAAAATTCCACAAAATCTCAAAGAGTATCTGATCATTTCTGGTCGGAAGGGTATTATGGTAATTTATCATTCATCCTAGGGGTATATTTGTCATTTTCACCATAAAATATCTAGTCAAAAATATCTAAGGGTATTCTTGTCATTTCTAAAATATCCAAGGCCATTTATGTAATTTTCCTCCTTAAAATATCTAGAGGCATTTTGGTAATTTTTAAAAATATCCAGGGGTATTTATGTAATTTTTACTTTAAGGGCATTTTTGTAATTTATGGTTTAAGGGGAAGGGCAATATGGTCATTTCTCTTCAACTAAATTTTCTATCCAAGTATCATCATACTTCCACAATAGGAATTCAAGATTTAATTTTGAAGATGTTACACAAAGGGAAGCGGAACTGGGATCATCGTCGAAAACCCCGACGGTGTATCTCTGGAACAATCATTGCAGCTTAATTTTCCGACTTCTAATAATCAAGCAGAATATGAAGATTTGATAGCCGGGCTGAAGCAAGTCAAGGAGCAGGGAGCCTCGAGGGTCAACGTCTTCACTGACTCGCAGTTGGTTTCCGCGCAGATCGAGGGGAGATATCAAACCAAAGGCCCTTTACTAGCCAAGTATCTGATTAAAGTAAAGGAGATGATGGCGGACTTTGATGAAGTAGTGGTCGTGCACATTCCAAGGGAGGAGAATTCCCGAGCTGACATACTATCAAAGTTAGCGAGTACGAAAGGGGCGGGGAACCACATGACGGTTATTCAACAGGAGCTTGCCCAGCCGGCGTGCGTCATGATCATACTGGTCGCCGAGGACTGGAGGAGGCCCATAATTAATTATTTGGAGCAAGGAGTCATCCCAGATGAGGGACTAGAAGTGAAGAGATTGATTCAAGAGGCTGCTATGTATGTAATCCTCGATGGTGAACTATACCGCCGAGGTCTACATACTCCATTATTGTTGTGTCTAAGCTCAGACCAAGCTGAGTATGTGCTCTCGGAAATACAGGAAGGGATCAACGGACAACACATGGGGGCAAGAGCTTTGGCACTAAAGGCTCTTCGCGCAGGATATTTTTGGCCGACCATGAAGGCGGACGCAGCAGAGCATGTTAAGAAATGTGATAGTTGCCAAAGGCATGCGAAAATAGTATGTATCCCCCCGTCCGAGCTCAGCTTGATCACTGCGCCGTGGCCATTTTACAAATGGGGCATGGATCTACTGGGACCGTTTAAAGCTACGGAAGGTCAAATGAGATGGCTAATAGTGGTCGTTGACTATTTTACCAAGTGGATCGAGGCCGAGCCATTGTCTGCTATCACCTCGGCCCGTGTTAAAAAGTTCTTGGAACGGAGCATAATAGCGAGGTTTGGAATCCCGGCAGAAATTGTTACCGACAATGGGACACAATTTGCCGACAACACGTTCAAAGCAATGATGACTGGCTTCCATATCAAGCATCACTTCGCCTCAGTAGAGCACCCGCAATCTAACGGCCAAGCAGAGGCAGCAAATAAAGTCATCCTTGATGGGTTAAAGAAAAGAATGAATGAAGCCGGCCCGAACTGGGTCGAGCAACTCTATTATGTGCTTTGGGCTTACAGAACTACGGCCCAAACGGCTACCGGAGAAACCCCATTCAGGATGACTTATGGCTGTGAAGCCATGATTCCTGTAGAGATCGACCAATCATCTTGGAGGAGGCAACATACATCTCAGGAGAACGACAATGATACTGCACTTGCTGCCGAGCTGGAGTTAATAGAAGAAGTCCGCACGGCTGCCCATCGCCGAGATCTACATCAAAAGGGCAAATTGGCCCAAAGATTCAATAAAAGAGTGAGACCGAGGTCTTTTGAAAAAGATGACCTCGTGTTACGCCGAGCAGACATCGAAAATAAAAATGCTCGAGATGAGAAGCTAGCAGCAAATTGGGAAGGACCGTACCGAGTTGTCCAAAATCTTGGACAAGGAGCATACTTGTTGGAAACCTTGGACGGCAAGCAAGTCAAACGTACTTAGAACGCGGACAAGTTGAAGAAATACTATAGCTGACAATGTGCAGCCGAGAAAGTCCATGTGTTTTCCTTTAGTTGGCTTTCAGTCGGTCATTGGGATCATGGAACTCCACCATGTGTTTCCCTTTAGCTGGCTTTAGGTCCGTCATCGGAATCATGGACGCCATGTGTTTCCCTTTAATTGGCTGTCAAAGCCCGTCATAGGGATCGTGGGAGTAACTGGAATTTCCCTTAGTCGGAATCACCGGAAAAATTTTCATGTGTTTCTCATTAGTCGATTATGTGAACCGGGAATATAAAACTCGCGCAAGTCTGTCATTGAGATCATGAACTTATATAAATCTTCAAAGATTATTAATAAAATCCTTAATGCAAGGAACATTTTTGTGCACAAACTTTGAGCGCTTAGTCGTTGTTTTATATTAACTCGGTCCTGATCACGCCGACATAACTATTTAATCACGGATGCATCATCGAATTTTCCAAAAGAATTACATCTATGGGTTAACGTTACGAATATATTAACAGTTGCTAAGACGGGAACATGATCCCACAATTATATCTAACGTTGACCAAAGATTCGGGTTAAAAAATATATACTCGGCCATAGAAGCCGAAATGAAATGTTTAAAATCCCGACTGACGAGTTAGGGTAGAAAATATTTGGCCATAGAAGCCAACTTACGGAAGTAAAGTATCTAAAATCCCGACCGACGAGTCAGGATAAAAAGTACTCGGCCGTTGGAGCCGTTACGGAAGTAAAGTATTTAAACCCCGACCGACGAGTCAGGATAAAAAGTACTCGGCCATTGGAGCCATTATACGGAAGACATAAAAACGGCAAATCATAACTGATAAAAGCCGACAAGAATTACTTAGTAAAATTGTGCAAAATATTTGTTCAATAAAAGTGTGCAGAGTATTCAATAATTGTTCAGAAAATAAAGAAAATACAAACACAACCGGCATTCCGGCCTTTCAGTTCTCGTCGCCACTTTGACCTGGATTCTCCTCGGGAATGTCCGCTGAGCTCGGTTCTTCCTATTCACTATCGGAAATAGCCAGCAATTGACCATTCCCGACGTAAGATTTGAAGTGCATACCCTCGGTATTCAGCTGGATGCCGGGGTTGAGGAAGCGGATCTAATCCAGTGCATTATTGAAAGAAGCCTCGGTGGACCGAGCAAGCTGTGACTGAACAAACATGAGCTCCCGGGAGGTATCATCAGCTTGCTTGGTTTTCTGTTCATTGACTTCCATCAAATGCTTACACCAGTCAAGAGCTTCGGCGGCTCGACCCCGGTGGACGGCCACACTCTCTTCCAACTTGGCCACAGCAGCCCGGGAAGATTCAGCCTCCGCTCGAGAAGTCTCCAGCTAGGCCCGAGTAACCTCGAGGTCAGCAGTCAGCTTAGCCACCGACTCTTGAGCCTCTTTGGCCTCTGCTCGGGATATTTCCACTTCTTTGATTGAAGCGGCAACATTTTCCCGAGCAAGGTCCAGTTCCTGCTGAAGCCGCCGAGTCTCACCCTCAAAAGCTTCGAGCTCAGCAGCCACCTTGCAAGCCTTTTTGTTTAAAGATGCGAAGCTTCTAAGTAAGGTGGCGGTCTTCAAGCATATCAGCTCCATTGAGCTCAGCTCATCCAACTCTGGAGCAGAAAAGGGCACCAAGTCAGAATACCTCTTGGGTGCCCGAGCCACTTCTAAAAATTCCCGAGTCACCCCATGATTCCAAAGAGACCGGGGAGATAGCCTAATGTGCTCCTCGGAAGGCTCAAGCACCGAATAAGGTGCATCCGTCGGGGCCGGGACATCAGGAGCAATGTGGTCCGCGGGCTCATTGGGAATGATGATGGGCTCCTTGGCTACAGGAGAAGCAAGCGGAGGAGTTGGAGCCTCCACAGCGGGCTCGGCAGGAATCGGGGCCGGATCAGTACTGGTGGTAACAGCCCTGCTAGTCCCCCCGGTCAGCTTTCGCTTTTTCCGGGATTTGAGAGCCAGTAGGTGAGCAGGTCTTGGTACCGGGCGAGTGTCCATTTCAACCGCTACACAGACATCAAAAGATTAGCAATAAAAGAAGCTAAGTATTCAGTTTTATCTATGAAAGAAATCTAAACTAACCACATTGAATATAAGAAGCTATAGGGGCCAAGCATCCCGACTCTTTGTACGACATTATTCGAGCTGCAGATGTGGCGTCAGAATCCGACAGCTCAGTCTCGTCGGTTCGGTAAAAGGCGGAGGGAAGGTCATGATGAGCAGAAGACCAATATAATGGAAACTTCCAAGATTCCGAGGAATAATCAGTTGAGTTAGAGAAAAAAGGATGTTGGCTGGGCTTGACAACGACCTTAAAGAATTTATCCTTAAAGCCCTTGAAGGACTCGGCGTATAAAGAAAAAAGCCGACGGTCGAAGTGACGGTCAGCACAACCTCGGAAAGAAGTCTAGCCTTTCTGGTCGGCAGGTTCCCTACCGGATCGGTGGGTTTGAACCATGGAAAAATAAAAGAATAAAGGACAAGTGCAAGGAACTTCTAGCCTTCGGCAAAGAATCTCGAAGGCTTGCATAAAGGCCCAGCCGTTCAGATGAATTTGGGAAGGGGCAACTTGCAGATGATTCAACACCCGCATTTGAAAGTCAGTAAAGGGAAGACGAACTCCCAACCGAGTAATGACATCTTTATAAAATAAAAAGAAGTCGAGATCGTTCCCTTCTCGGGAGGAGCATATGGGCTCACCCAGGCGGGGAAGGCAGATATGAAAGCCTTCTTGAACCCCGAGGGGGATCAAAGCAAGGTCCTCGGAATCTAATACCGAGATGTGTGTTAGACTTTTGGCAAGCGTACCAATTGTCGTTGTAAGTTACAAAATTTATAAAGTTTGTCTCCACAGGGACTTGATTTTTACTCAGTTAATTCAAATAAAACTTAACAGTTTAATAGTTTATATACAGTGAGTGTGAACGAAGTTGCATGTGATTGTGGATTAATAGAAATTACAAAAATCCAAAAGAAACGGAAATAATAAATCTAGTACGGAAGATTACGAATAATTACTGAAAATAAAACGAGTTTGATTAATTAAAGAGCGTAGGATTGGATTTCATCGTTCATACCCTTAGTATTCAATTAATATTACCATGCATAAGTTATT
>PYAF01002387.1:92497-136888 GCA_007407185.1 Glycine tomentella
CAAGAGGTCTTTTATATCTTCACGAGGACTCCAGACTCAAGGTAATCCATAGAGATCTCAAAGCTAGCAATGTTCTATTAGACGATGAGATGAATCCCAAAATATCAGATTTTGGATTGGCAAGAGCATTTGAAAATGGCCAGAACCAGGCAAATACAAATCGAATAATGGGCACTTAGTAAGCTTTACTTATAAAAAAGCATGTATTTAAACAATAGTTTTTTTTTATTATATACTTTTTGATGTGAGTGATAACAAAATTCTATTAATTAATTTCCATCATGCAGTGGATACATGGCTCCTGAGTACGCAATGGAAGGTTTATTTTCAATGAAATCTGATGTTTTCAGCTTTGGAGTTCTTGTCCTAGAGATCATTTGTGGAAAGAGGAACAGTGGATTTTTTCTATCAGAACATGGTCAAAGTCTTCTTTTATATGTGAGTTTTCACTCTTTATTGATCAATAAATTATTCGATAATATTATCTAGTTATAACAATATTGACAAATCAAAATTCCTTGTAGACTTGGAGAATGTGGTGCTCAGGAAAATGTTTGGAATTAATGGATCCAGTGCTAGAAAATTCCTACATAGCCAATGAAGTTGTGAAGTGCATACAGATTGGTTTATTGTGTGTTCAAGAAGCTGCAGCAAATAGACCAACCATGTCCACTGTTGTTGTATTTTTGGCAAGTGATGGAATGGCCCTTCCAAACCCTAAAAAACCTGCATTCTCGGTTGGAAGAAGGACCTCAGACGAAACATCTAGTTCAAGAAGTTCCAAAAATATTTCCATTAATGATGTATCAATCTCTAGTATTGTACCAAGGTAATGGAAACATGCATAAATGATTGGACGGTGAGAAAGTATAGGTATATCTATTATTGATTAGAACTGAATTATCTTAATTGTAAACGTAACCTATTTTTGATCAGTATATAATGGATGCATCCAAACTTTTTCAATTTAAATGTTGATCAAATTAGAAGACCATATGATAAGGGAGTGAAGATTTGTTTGCCGTTTGAAATTAGACTGAATCGTACTGCTAGACTAGAAAAGAGAGGGAAAAAAAATGGAAATGTAGAATATCTTATAATATAATGAAGTAACTCTAATAAATCAATATAATTTTTCTACTATATATTTAGTTATAATATGAGGAGATACCTTGGGTATCCTCTTTTTTATAAGCAAAATGGTTATTATTAATACATTAATTGTAGCCAAAACTTCACACAAGAATGTGATGTTACAGGAGTATTTGCAAATTACATCTCATGTCCATCCACCCCGGTGCTTCAAATCTTTTTTTTTTTCCTTCTAAAATTAGGTCCATTAACGAATGGACGGTGTTGAGAGCTATACTAGATAGGGTTTTGAGTGAGGCTTATGAGGAGGAAGGTGATCTCTTGCTTAGAAGTACGAGGAAGGTTAAGCGTAAAGATAATGAGGAGGACGATCTTGAGATGGTTGAAGAGGTTAAGAATAGTGGAGAGGAGGAAAGTAGTCCCTGTAAACAAAAGCTTCTTAACAATGGAGGTGTTGTTCCATTTTTTCCTTTTGATGGTAGATGTTTTGGTCAACCAGATAAAAATTCCTCCACCACCCATTTCTAAAGAAGACACAAAGTCTTTTCAAGAAGTCATGATCTCATATGAGAAGTTTAATGATTGGTGTAAGCCACGAAAGGGTTCGTTGGTGGTGACAATGTTAGTGAAAAAGGGTTGGTTTTCGGGATGTTGGACACCTAATTAACCCAAATCTGTGTAAGGAAAGGCTTTATCAAAATTATTGATATATCACATGATTATTATCAGGTATTATTTATGTCTGATGAGGATTATAATCATGTGTTGATGAAGGATCCTTGGGTGGTTATCTATCATTACATTCTTGTTCAACGATGGCGTCCCTTTTTCCTAGCTAATCCAAAAATTGGTTGTAGGCTTGCTGTTTGGATTCGACTGCCAGAGTTACTTATTGAATTGTTTAATGATCATTTTCTTTGGAGGCTTGGGTGTATGTTGGAGGCCAGGTGATGCTTAAGATTGATAGAGTGATTGTTATTCTTGGGATTGTGATAAGAGTACCTAATTGTTCAAGTAACACAATGATAAGTAAAGTATCGTTTTCATAGAGATTTGTGTGATAATTGGGTAATTAATAAAATTATAGACAACAAGAATTAAAAAATTAAGTAATCATAATTAAAGACGGATGCATAAAAATAAAAGAGAAAAGTAAGAGAAATTTGATTAAATTGGAGTAATTTCAATGAGAGAAATCATTGGGGTTAAACTTCATTGGACTTCTTAATATACAATCACTATGTATTCCTATTCAATTATGATTTGGTTATCATCAACCCACAAAATTATATTCAAGCCTTAACTCCTTAAGCGAAAGAACCTAAGTCCTTTGTTTCCACTATCGATCCCTTGAATTAGTGTAACCAATTGTATTAAGAAAAAGGATTTTAGTGATGACAAATCTTCTTCACCCTATCTGTAGGCATAAAAACAATTGGTTTTCTTCTTCAATTTGCATTTCAACAAAATTTCTCAATTACAATTAAATAATTATAATCATTCAATCAGTTGGTCAAACAAAAAACAAAAATTAAGCATAAAAGAATAATAACAATCTTTGATTGAAATAGAAACAAATGTAGAAATTACATGAAAATGAGACCATTACATTAAACCCCAACAAGGTAGAAGATTAGCTCATGGCCATAGGAGAAAAAAAACTTGATGGAGAACGAATCCTTTTGCCTCCAAGCCATCAAGAATGTTCACCCCTCACCTCTCTCCAATATAAAATATAATAATATCCTCTAGAGTAGAATTTCCCTAGCCTAATTCAAGATATATATGGGCAAAGTAAAAGGAACGTCCCAGCCCAAAAATAAAACTAAATAAGAAAAAAATGGAGTTAATTCTAGCAGGAGCTAGTGCACAAGGTGCGGACTTTTGCACAGGGTGTGAAATTCTTGAACTTCATGCTTTAGTAAACTTGAACTTGCACAGGGTGTGTGAAGTTCCCAATACTTCCAACAAGCTACTTTTGCCTCCACAAGACAAACAAAACTATAGACTTTGATAAAGTTCCTACGATCACAAGAAAACAACCAAAAAGATCAAGCATAAAAGGGTATAAACTAAAAATCCTAACCAAACAAAGCGAAATACTCAACTAAAATGGATATAAACAAAGCTCAAAAGCCTGGAAGGTATCACATAATTGTCCCTATACTACTACAAAATGTAGGAATAAAGACAATTATTAGGGTCGTTTTGTGCATATTTGTGTGGAGCTGGATCTTGATAAACCTTTACAGCCTAAGGTTATTACTAGAGGATACTTATTGAGTTTACAGTATGAAGGTCTTCATTCCATTTGTTTTAATTGTGGGTGTTATGGTCATAAGGATGCTGGATGTCTGGAGAAAAAAGTTCCTATGGAGGAGGTGAAGGTTGCCGAGAGTGCTTCAAAAAGCAAAAGCCACCATAGTGACACGGTGGTGGAGCCACCATTGAAGGAGATGGAAGAGGTGCGAACTAATGATGATAGTGTAACTATTGCAAACAAATCTGCGGAGAAAAATGATACCTTAAAGGAGAAAACTAATAGGAATCCAAACATTTATGGCATATGCTTCTCCTTGTCAAGAAAAATACAAGGGTCTGAATTTGGGAAGTTTTAAAAATAAAGGCTCAAATTCTAATCCTAATATTTCGAGTGGAGTCTTTGGTGATGATCGGATGAAAAGGAATGGAATACAATTTTCTATTCTTAATGAGACACGTGATCAAGAAATGGCCAGCGTGAGAGTGCATAAGGATGGTGGCCAAATTAAAAGGGTACAATGGTGAATAAGTTAGGTGGGTCCATAGGAGGCAAAGGAGTTAATAAAGGAAAGGAAGAGAATAAAGAGAAAGATGGGCCTATTGCTAAAGTGGGCTCGAAAAATGTTGTGAAAAAAGGGAGACCAAACCTGGCAAAACCCGCCAATAGCGAACCCAAGTTCAAGAAGAAAAAACATCCCCCTATGATCGTGGAGGAAAGCAACAATAATAAGAATGGCACGAGAAAGGTGGATAAACAAGATGAATTAAAGGTTATCCGAATTTTACAAAATTTCTCTCCAGGATTTATATTTGGAGCAATCAACAATATAAAATTCTTAAGTAGCATGTGTTTTTACCTGATGATGAAACCATGCACTTTGTGGAGACCCAACAAAAGACATTGCAAGAAGGGTCTTGTTAGTACCTCCTGATTTAAATGCTAATAATGGTGAAAAGTCAGGCGAGATGGTGATTGTTGAAGATATGAAAACTAAAATGGTTCATGTTAATCATGTGAGTAGTCCTAGGATGCCAAACAAACTTCTTTGTCCTCATGAATATGCAGACTTGGAACTCCATAGGAGGAACCTCTAATAAAGGCTTTGTTTCTCTTATTAGTGATATTAGAAGGGAATGTTCCTTTTCTCTGATTTTTCTTTTGGAAAGTCGTTCGAGTGGTATTAAAGCTACTAGAACGATTCAAAAGATTGGTTTGGATGGGTCTTTGTTGAGGAAGCTTATGGAAAGTTTGGAGGTAATTGGTGTTTATGGTATTCTAATGTTTGGAGAATTCAGATTTTGAAAAGCTTTAGACACTGTGTGCATATAAAAGTTCGGTGGAAGGATTCTTCTTATTAGCTTATTATTATTGTTTATAGTAGTCTTCATTTTCATTAGTGACAAAGTGTTTGGGATGAATTGAGGAACATAGCCTATATATGATATTGATAGTTCCTAAGCTGTGATGAGGTACTTTAATTCTATTCTTCATTCTCCTGAAAGAAGAGATGGAGCAGAGTGTGCTTCTTTGCGTGGAATTCAAATTTTCAGATAGCTGTTGGATGATTGTGATCTCATCGGCACAAGTTTTCAAGGTTATCCTTTCACTTGGATGAAAGGTGATTTGGCGTAGAGTTTGGATAGGATGAAGATGACCATTCACAAAAGGAAGACTTTTCAAGAAGTTGTTGTTGTTCATCTTTCTCCTTTTAATAAATCTAACTATAGGCCCTTACTATTGAAGTTGGCGGGAAATGTTTCTCATGAGTATCATAGGAGGGGCAAAAGAACCTAAATGGTATTTTTCTACTAATTATTTACCAATAGGGTGCACTTTGGAACTTATTTACGCAAATGGGACAGCCAAACATGCCTGGCTTGGGCGTGTTTAAACACGCCTGGCTTGGGCGTGTTTAATGTTTGAGCTGCCCATTTCCTATAAATAAGCGCCAAATCTTACTATTTACCATTCGTACGGTTTTCACCTTCTCTCTAAAAATTGCTCTACCTTCTCTCTAGAACTTGTGTGTGGAATATTTCTGAAGCGAAGCCTTGCCAACAAGTAAGCGATATACGATTTTTCATATCAGTTTTATTTAATATGTTATATTGTTTAATTAGAAAAATGTTAGGGCTATATGAATTTGTTAGCGACATAGTTTTAGGTTCATAGAAAATTGTTTAAGTGGATGTTGGTTTAAATGGTTAGGGTTTGGGTTAAATGGTTTGGATTTAGGGTTTAGGGTTTAGGATTGGCGGTCTAGGGTTGTAGGGGTAGGATTTAGGGTTTATGGTTTTGGTGGGCATGGGTACAGGGTGTTAGGGTTTAAGGGGTTGGGTGTTGGGGTTTGGGGTTTAGGGTTTAGGGTTTAGGTTCGGTGTGCATGGTTACATGGTGTTTTGGATTTAAGTTTAGGGTTTAGGGGTTGGGGGTTGGGGGTTGGGGTTTAAGGTTTAGGGTCTAGGTTTCGGTGTGCATGGTTACATGGTGTTTGGGTTTGGGTTTAGGTTTTAGGGGTTATAGGGTGTTGGGGTCTAGGGTTTAAGTTTCGGTGGGCATGGGTACAGGGTGACAGGGTTTAGGGGTTAAGGTGTTGCGGTTTGGGGTCTAGGGTTTAAGTTTCGGTGGTCATGGGTATAGGGTGTTTGGGTTAGGGTTTAGGGTATAGGGGTTGGGTGTCGGGGTTTGGGATTTATGGTTTAGGGTTAAAGTGTTGGTGGGCAGGGTTTAGGGTTTATAGTTTACGGTTTATGTGGGATTAGGGTTTAGGGTTTACGGTTTACGGTTTATTACATAAGACAATTATTTTCGTATTAATTGTGAATCAGACATATTTTTTTAACATATTTTTTGCCTCTTTTATGAATTTCCTAACATTTTGCTATTTAGGGATAATTGAAGTTGTTTTGTTCACGGCAAGAAATAAGTTCAAGTAGTGATTCTGTTCGTGTTATCTTATATTTTAATGGAAGAAAAGTTGAAAGGTAACGGGGTGTTGTTTTTGATGGGGATAAACGAGCAACCCGTATGAGGCGAACCTTAACAGTGAGTGATTTGGATGAGAAGATACGACAAAAATTAGGTCTACATGTCAACCAATGTATCACTGTAGTCACGACAAGATTATGGCAAAACGAACAATACTTGGGGTTTCAGATACTGGATGATGAAGACATAGAATTGGTAATGGAAGAGTTTTTCAACCAGGCAAGGAAATATTTTCTGGAATTGTACGTGGATTTTACACAAGAAGAGAATGTTGTTTTACCCATCCAGGCAGTTGCACATAATACAGCATCATATGCTTTTGGAGGGGCATCATATGCTGCCGTAGGGGTAAACGTGTCTGAGGACGATTCACATGACCCAACTTGGGTCATGGATGATGATGAAGAGGATGACGATGATGAAAATATCGCAATGGAAGATCGGCTTCTTTAGGAGGATGCTAGTGCGTCGGATGATGATGAGGATGCTGGTGTGCATGGGACTGGATCCAGTCAACCAGAACAAGGTGTTGAAGTTATGTTACCTGACTAAACCAATTAGAATGTAGGCATATATGTATATATGCATGTGTTGTTATTTAATTTGTTTTATATTGTTTATTAAACTGTTTTTTGAATGTGCATTAGGTGAGGTTATTTATTTAGTAAAGTTAATTTGAATGTGCAAGTACTGAGGTGATTAATTATTTGGAATGAATTTGTTTTGTTATATAATGTCATTGTTATTGTTTATCAGGGTTAATTTGAATGTTTATGAACTGAGGTGATTAATTTTTGTAAGGACTTTGTTTTGTTATTAGATTTGGCTGATAATGTTTATTAAACTGACTTTCAATGTGCAGGTGTTGAGGTGATTCCTTTCTGGGAAGGAATTCCTCATTATACACATATTGATTGGAATTACCCAATCGAAGAAGACTCTTTTAGCGGTTCTGGTTCGGGTTCAGGATCAGTGCAAGGTCCATTGCAAATAGGGGATGATTTGTTTGTTAAACAAGAATTTGACTCGAAAAAGGAAGCGCAAATGGAAGTTAAGCATAACTTGATGAAGGACCATCAAGAAGCAACTGTGGTTGAGAGCAAGCCTGAGAGGTTTTCGATGAGGTGTGTTGCGTATAATGATGGTTGCCCTTGGACGGTTAGGGTTATTAAACCAACATACCATGAGAAGTGGGTTGTTTCAAGATGGGGTGGCAAACACAATTGCTTGAATGTTCATATTTCACAGGGTCACAGACAACTTGATTCTGACGTAATTCCTTCACTAGTAATAGGTATGTTTTTATTGAATGTGCTTTATTTAGATAATATAGTTGTTTTAAAAGTATGTTGTTGATGTGAATATTACACTTTTTTATTGGTTAGGAATGATTAAGGAAGAACCGTCAGTGTCAGTCGCATTGGTTCAGGAGAGGATAAGCAATACGTATGGATTTAAAGTTTCATATCAAAAGGCATGGTATGCGAAGCAGAAAGCAATCGAAATGGTTTATGGGGATTGGGTAGAATCTTATGCATTCTTGCCCAGGTGGTGCAACTACGTACATGCTTCGTTTTTCACCAAGTTCTTATTTTGATATTCAAACAAATGATTATTTCGTTGCAAATCGATTGATACGGGCAAAGCGTGTGTTTCATCGCATTTTTTGGACTTTTAGACAGTGTTATGAGGCATTTAACTATTGCAAACCCATCATTCAAGTTGATGAGACTCATTTATATGGCAAATATAAAGGAAAATTGTTGATTGCCACAAGTCAGGATGGGAATAATGAATGTGTGCCTTTGGCATTTGCCATTGTTGAAGGGGAGACATTGGAAGCTTGGAATTACTTCCTTTCTAACATTCGGTTCCACGTTACCCTATGCAAAATATATGCCTCATTTCAGATCACCACCGGAGCATTATATCTGCTGTTCAGAGTTATGTTGGTTGGCAATCACCTTATGCACATCACGTGTTTTGCCTGCGTCATATTGTTAGTAATTTTAATCAAAGATTCAAGGATGTAAGATTGAAGAAGACCCTCATGAATTTAGGTGAGTTAACAAATATTTGTGATATATTAAGTTAAGATAAATCTGTAAACTGAATTATGTTAATGTATTTTATTATTACGCAGGTTATACCCCTATATGATCGATTTTGACATCGGATTAGCATGGTTTCGTGATACCAGTCCAGAGGTTGCAGAATGGATTGATTCCATTCCCAAGGAGAAATGGACACGTGCATATGATGTAGAGGGGAGAAGATACGGCCACATGACAACAACCTTGGCTGAATCAGTTAACAGGGTCTTGAAGGGAGCGAGGAACATGCCTATCACTACTATTGTGAAACACACGTACACCCGACTGGTTCAGTATTTTATAGGCAGGGGTCAGGCGGCTGCCAAACAGCTTCAACATTCACAATGATATTGCAAAAATGTGGTTGATGCTATGAGGCGTAATCAGTCCCTTGCTACAGGCTTCCATGTACGCACATATAACGTTGATTAAACGTTATTTCAGGTGGATGATGGATGTGAAATGTTATATTCAATGTCCCTTGCCGATCGTGTTTGTCAGTGTAGAAAGTATAATGCATTCAAATACCCATGTAGTCATGCCACAACTACTGCTTTATATGTACGTCAAAATCCTTTTTAGTATATGGATGATGTGTTCCTTGTCAACAACTTGGTTCAAGCCTACTCAGTGCCATGGCAGCCAATAGGTAATGAATGGGCTATTCCACCGAGTGAAGGTCCAGTCATCATACCTGACAGGTCAATGTTGTGTGACAAAGGTCGTCCAAGGTCAAATAGAATGCGTAACGAGATGGACAAAGTCGAAACATCTCAGAGACGTATGAGGTGTGGTATTTGTAAGCAAGCTGGCCACAATCGGAGAGCCTGTCCTACTCGTGGGGGTACTTCATGATGTTGTATTTGGTTGTATTTTTGTTTAATGTACAACATAAGCGGATATGTTCAATTACCTTTGTATTTTGTTTTATTTTAATAGCTTGTAATATTAATCATGCTTGGTTTATTACTTTTATGTTAATGTATTTGATGTATAGATATGTTCAATGCACAATTTCATATAGGGTCTCACATAATACGCATAACTTAGGCATGATTGAACACACTAACTTGGGCATCACTGAACACGCCTAACAAATACGGTGTGACTAAAGATGCGTAAGACAAAAGGCATGATTGAACACGCCCAACTTGGGCGTGACTAAACACACCTAAGAATTCTTTAGGCGTGACTGGACACGTCCAACTTGGGCGCGATTAACCCCTATATAAGGTAGTAACATTTGCGGCATGGGTCTGGGAGTCGGCCGGTGGAGGCATATGGGCTTCAGTACTAAATTCGGCGTAGTCCATGCCCCCCTGCCTCCCCTACTTAGTAGGCTCGTAATAGAAGGGTTGGGACCCATATGTCGATGCCATAACTGGAGGCCTATGGTAACCCTCGGTGCGCGGCCTGGGACTAACAATGGGCTCAGGAACCTGTCGCATCGGCCTCCGTCGACGCTCTAGCCCACGTCCCTCTTTACTTCGACGGCCAACTGCAATGGACAGTTGTGGGTCCTACTGAAGCTGGGATTCAGGAGCATGTGGTCCTGCCTCCTCCACACGGCAACTCTCGGCGAAGACAGACATTAAGCAACCAATCTCCTTATTCGCCCAATCGAAGTCGAAGGCCACCCTATTAGGCGTAATTGTCGCGAAGTACAATGCCTCTAGCCTATCAACCTACAAATTAAAATATATAAACATCAGTGTCAAATATGTGATCTATCATAATTGATTTAAATACACAAATAATGATGTGAACAAAACATACATCATGACCCGTCTTGGCACCCTACTTCGTGGTAAACCGCTTCCCATTTTCCCTTTACCAAACCATGTACTCATAGTGTGGTGACAACAAGTCCTGAAGCAAGGGGGAAGGTCAATGTGCTGGTCCCTAACCTCCCAACACATGATAAACGGTCTGAGCTTACGAACCCAGTTGTCTTGTCATTTACCACGCAGCGAAAGGTCATGCACACCCTTAAGCTTCCTGGGAGCATGTGGGATTGGTTGATCCCTCCCGAATTGGTGCATGCATCTATCCGACTGGGAATATTCAACTGTGTGGAAGCAGATAATAGGAGTTGTATCCATCCACAACAGTCGTTGATGCTCAGATGCACCAAGAAAGTCGTAGTCTCCAAATGGTTGCCAAACCACCTGCACAGACCAAAAAAACACAGCATTATGTAACAACATGTACCACAAATGCAAAGTACAATTACTAAAAAATTACTATACATACCTCGTGTCGAGTGAGGGAATCCAATTCCATCCTATACAAGACCAGCTCGTGCGGTTTAAACCGGCCTAAAGCGTTAAACCTAATTTCAAAATAACTAACATTAGTATACTATAGGACTTAATTGTAACAATTGTTAACAAAAACAAAATATAGTCATACATACCAGTGTCCGAAATGCCACTCCGCCTGAGTAGGCAGCGGAATAGCTGGAGCAATGGGTGGGAATCTTAGCCACGCCCACACCTGAAGCAGCATATGACATCCACCAATGTCACTTCTGCCTGGATCTGTACACTCGAACATTTGTCTAAACAAATGTGCAAGGACCGCTGAGCCCCAGCTGTATCCATCGATGTCCACGAAACCCCCAGCAAGCAACGGGATATAACATGCTGCGATCATGCTACCTCCAGATCGGTCGCACAACAGCCATGCTCCAATAAGCCGTGTAATGTGGGCCTTCGTAAACCGCATCACGTTAACCAATTTGGGAACCACCTCACCCCAATGAGCAAAATGTCTATTAAAGAAAGACAGCCGCAAATATCCACCTCTCAACTTGTTGTCCTCCTCAGCTTCGTGACCAAAAACGTCCTCAATGACGATGTCCCAATCGGCTACCGTCACTCCAGTAACGACATTGCCCTCCGTGGGCAATCCCAAAATACCAGCCATATCTTCCAACGTGATGATCATCTCTCCCTGTGGCATGTAGAAGGTATGAGTCTCTGGCCTCCATCGCTCAACCAGAGCACTAATAAGCTCAGCATCCATCTAACAAAATTATTATGAAGTAACAATTCTTTACTCATTTCATACTTGCATACCTGAATATGTCGCATGCGTGCGACTTGAAGAAAGCCAGCATCATGCAACATATCACAAACGACATCCGGTATATCGTCGTGATGTGGTCCCGCCGTCACCTTACCACGTCGAGTCTTCAATACTCGAACTGTGCCCTCGTTCCACACAGCTTATGAAACGTAGGTGTGCTGAGTACGCCTATGCAAAGCGCCCTACTTGTATAGTGTAGGGACAACATAGGTTGTCAGATCTATGGGCTCACCCTCATGATCGGATCCAGATCAAATCAGTGGAAGATGAATCAGCCATCTAATCAGTATCTTAGTAAACAAAATATGTACTAATCAATATCATTCAAACAAAATTTTCTTATCTATCATAAACGTAAACCATAAACCCTAAACCCCAATCCCCTACAACTCTAGACCGTGAATCCTAAACCCTAAACCCTCACCATTTAACCCAAACACCGAAGCACAAACACTACACATTAAACCCTAAATATGTCCGATTCACAACTACTACTAAAATAATTGTCTTAAGTAATAAACACTAAACCCTAAACCCTCAACCGTAAACCCTACACCCGTTAACCATGCCCACCGACACTTAAACCCTAAACCCTAACCCCCAAACCCCAACACCCAACCCTTGAACCCCAAACCCTAACCCAGTGGTGGACCCAGGAAAATTTGTTTATGTGCGCGTTATATTCTTCTTTGCTAATCCCTAAGCCCTAAACCAGTGAGTACAGAAAGCAAATTAGGCCAAATAAGGAAAACCTAGCATATATTATTCTTCCTCCTTCTCTTTACAGTACTACGCCGTTTTTCTTTCAGGTTTCCATGAATGGTGGCCAAACCTCCATGACAGGGGTCTTCCAATGCAGAGGTGACCTCTCCAACTCCGATTGCTACAACTGCGTCAGTAGGCTCCCGATCCTCCGTAAATGAGTTTTTATGTCCGCACTTGCGGTCATGTGCCCCAGCGTGGGTCCGCCTCTGCCCTAACCCAAACACCCTGTACCCATGCCCACTAAACTTATACCCTAGACCCCAAACCCCAACCCCCTACAACCCCTAAACGCTAACACCCTATACCCTTGCCCACCGAAACCCTAAACCACCCCCTACAACCCTGGATCGTCAATCCTAAACACTAAACCCTAAACCCTAACCATTTAACCCAAGCACTAAAGCACAAACACTACATATTAAAGCGACATACACCTAAACAATTTTCTATGAACCTAAATCTATGTCGCTAACAAATTCATATGGCCATAACATTTTTCTAATTAAACAATATAACATATTAAATATTTGACAATTTTCTAAACCCTACATCCTAAAATGTAGTCCATAAACCTAAACTAAAACCATTTTAAACTAACCTAACATTTATTTTATTAAAATATAACTACATCACTAACAGTTTGATATGACCCTAACAATTTTTCAATTAAAAAATATAACAGATTAAATAAAATAATATGTAAAGGAATTAAATTTGCTTACTTGTTGGCAGGGCTTCGCTTCAGAAAATATCCATGCACAAACTCTGGAGAGAAGGCAGAGCAATTTTTAGTGAGAAGGTGAAATATAAAGGAATGGTAAATAGTAACTTTTTAGGGCTTTATATAGGAAATGGGCAACTCAAACACGCCCAAGCCAGGCGTGTTTGGCTGCCCTATTTGCGTAAATAAGTTTCAAAGTGCACCCTATTGGTAAATAATTAGTAGAAAAATACCATTTAGGTTCTTTTGCATTATAGGAGGCCCTTTAGGTTTTTGGCATATCTTGGATTTCTCATTATGATTTTCACAGGTTTGTCCATGCCTATTGGAAGCGTTCTGCCTCTTCTTGGAATGATCTCTTGAATTATTTTCATTCTAATTTGCAAAGATGGAATAAGGAGGTCTTTGGGAATACTTTTGCCAAAAAGAGAAGATTGATTCAAAAGATGGAGTGTCTAAATAGAAGAATTAGTAAAGGGACATCATCCTTGTTGGATGAGAAAATTTAGTCTTTTTGGAGGGAATATAAGAATGTCCTAATTTAAGAAGTGATTTTATGGTTTTAAAAATTTTCATGGGACTAATGTTATATAAGAATGAGGAGCAATAAAATTGATATGATGGAGAAGGATAGAGGGGAGTGAATCTCTGAGCTTGATCATTTAAAGAATATAGTTACTGATTATTATAACCTATTTGCTGAGGATAGGGTGTATGTTGTTTTAGGTATGTTCCTAGTTCTTGATTCTCAAGTGATGAGTGCCCTAGGAGATTCTGTGTCAATTAATGAGGTCCACAAAATCATTAGGGGTATAAGTGTTGTTAAGGATCTAGGTTTTGATGGTTTCCAACCTACTTTCTACCAGACTCAATGAAGTATAATTGGTTAGGCTTTTTTTAATCTTGCCTAGAAGATGTTTCTTGATCCTCTGTTAGTTAGGCAGATAAATGAGATTCTGATTGTTCTTATTCCTAAAGTTGAACATATTAGGCAGATAAATGAGATTCTCACTATTCTTATTCATAAAGTTGAACATGTGGTACTGTTACGCGATTACGGCAAGTGCACCGATCGTTTGACAAGTAATAAAGTAGGTAAGTGAGTTATCGTCTCCACAGGGATTGGGGTAATTTTCACAATAATGCTAAGAGTGTGATTGAAAGTAAAAATGGAAAATTACGCAGAAAGATGTTGTTGATTGATTGATTGTTTGAATGTAAAACAGAAATTAAATGAAAGCAATAAATTGGATTTAAGATTACCAGTAAGTGATTAATTGTAGTCAGGCGCGATCCCTTCTGAGTCCTCCTCTTTTACTTGACTGGTTTGTTAAGTTGAAGTGCACATATGATAAATCTTTTCTATAATTGTGAAACCTAGATAACTAGCGATTCAGCCCTTTAATTTGATCAAGAACCCTAAGCCTATAGTGATTCTGTCATATTAAGCATGTAAAGAATATATCATATGGGTTCATGTTATGATTGTTCAGAGAATAAGTCTTTCTAGATTAGTTAATCCCTAATCCCTTAGTGAATTAACCCTTTACCCTGAATTGAAAACCTAATTCCTTAGTGAAATTTATCAGTTTAAGCATTCAAAAGATCATATTATGAATTCTGCACCTACGCATCCCTATTCCTAGGTGATGAACAAATGTTATTCTTTATCAGTTCAGAAATTAGAAACCCAACGTTCCCATTGCGAATCCTAACCCTATATACTTAAATGAAGTGATCAATTTCAAATAAGACTGTGAATGAAGAGAAGATAAGAATAAAATAATCAAAACATATGTTTATTTCAATACCAGTCAATTACAGAGGGGTTCTCATCAGTTCATGGCCTTCCTACAATACAAGAGTTTAGCCTGCCATAGGCCTCAAGAACACACAAACTGTTGAATGAGTCATGATTCTTGCACAATTCTTGCTTTGATTCTTGATTTCCTAGGGTTGGAACTATTACTCTCTATTTCTCAATCTCTGAATCCTGTATCCGTCCCTCAAAAATCCCTAGAAGCTTCATATTTATACTAATGTTTAAGTAAAGCAAGAAAACCAAAAGATAAGCTAAATTTCGAAGTCAATCTTTTAAATCAGGAGATAAAATCACATTCACGCGGCCAGCGCGCGACTCCACGCTAATAGCGTGGGTCTCTCAAAAGTGTGACGATGTTAGCGTCATTCCTCACGCTAATGGCGTGAGTTATTCGAGTCTCCAGGCTGCTTCCAGGCTTCTTTCACGCTGGTGGCGCGGTTTTCACACTAATAGCATGAATTGGTCGAGAACTCAGCTTCCTTTCCTTGCATATGGTGCTGATAGCGTGGAACTTCAAACTTGGTTTTCTCTTTTTGCTTGAGTTTCCTCTTTTTTACCTGTAAAAAGCTCAATTGTATTGAAATTAGTTCAAGGTAATTAAAATACTAAACTAGCCTAAATCTATTCTATTTCCTACATATTTAATTAAAATCTAACCTTAAACTATACTAAAAACTAGATGTGTTTGCAACATATCAGGTACCGATTAGGATGAAAGACTTTAGACCAATTAGTCTTTGTAATTAATGTTTCTTATAAAGTCATTACAAAGATTCTTGCCCATCAGTTAAGGCATTTAATGGAAAAGTTGGGGAGTCTGTGGAGATTAGTTTCATTCCCAACTGTCAGAGTAGTGGTAATAGTGTTATTGCTCAAGAAGTGTCCCATTCCATGCATGACAAGAAGGGTGAAAAAGGGTGGATGACTATCAAGATCGATTTAGAGAAAGCATATGTTAGGTTGAATTGGAATTTTATAAGAGATACACTTGTTGATATTGGTTGTCCTGAAAATTTCACTAACATTATCAGGCATTGTATATCTTCTCCTTGAATGAACATGCTTTGGAATGAGAAGTGCTTGAGGAATTTACTCCCATGCGTGGAGTTAGACAAGGAGATCCCATTTTCCCTTATTTGTTTGTTCTTTGTACTGAAATATTATTTCATCTCATCCAAATTGCAATAGATATTTTGGAAGCCAATCCCAATTGCTCACAGGCTCCTAAACTTTCTCATCTAGCCTTTGTGGATGATCTTCTTATTTTTGCATATGCAAATGAGGACCAAGCTAAGTTGATTACTTGCATTTTCAACCATTTTTTTAGAAGTTCAGGTCAAAAGGTGAGCCAGGAAAAGACTTTATTTTCTTTTCAAATAATGTTTGTTGGCAAAGAATGAGCAACTGAGTTAGTTACTCGACTTCAATTATACTGATGAATTGGAAAAACACCTTAGTATTCCTATGCTTCATACAAGGGTTAATGTACTGTCCAAAATCTGGAAAATAAACATGGTCACTTATGTGAGACCTTTCATAAAGGTGTTAACCCTCCATGTCAGCCTTGCTATAGGTGTCCGGACGTGCTTCTCTCAGCAGTCGGGCTGTTAAGCCCAATAAGTTATATTTAACGCATATTATTTAAATGTTATTGATAATGTTGCAACTACTCTTCAAAATAATAGGTACCTACTTATCTACAAGCTACAAATTATCTACAATCTAATTATCTATAACTGACAATTATCTATTAGCCTTATCTATAGGTTAATTATCTACAAAGGCCCAAGGCCCACGCTCCACGCTATAAATACAGGTTCTATCTAACCTTTTCACACATCCTATTCACGGTGAACACACTTGAACACATTCACTATCATACTCATTCATGTATACTTGAGCATTCATATACACAGACATATGCTTTTCTCTTTATATAATTGATTTAATTACTTGAGTGTCAGAGTCATTTCCTTTGTTTTGCATGTTCCCCCTCTTAACAAGGTCGACTCATCGTCCGATGACCAAAGTCTGGAACCTACTTGGACTACGTCCATCCTTACACATGGCTCTTCCAGATTTTGTTAAGAACATTTGGTGTCCATCATGGGGTCGCGGTAAAACTTACCCTGCGGCCTCGCGTTCTCCATCAATCTACCAAATCACATTCTTTATCAATCCCCCAATGGTCAGTACACGCTCTAGCCTTAGACACCACACTCTCATTGACACTTCCAACCCTTCCCAGACAACCATGGCCAACGCAGACACTATTTAGAAACTCTAAAGCTGCATTACGAAGATGGAACGATGCCATGAAGAAGAGCTCTGAAGGCTGAAGGCTGATCATGATCAAGTAGAAGCTAGAATGAGACGCCCCCAAGGTCATAAGGACTCACCTCTCATAGGGAACAAGCATACTCAAGGGGATCACACCCTCGACACACTATCAACCCTAAGGCTGGTCCCATCTTATCACAAATATACCAACTAGAAGGGTGAACAACATGATGACATCCCTTTGTCGATCGCATTATGGAGGTCGATCTACCCTCAGGATGGAAATCTCTCCACCTAGAGTCGAATGAAGGCACCACTGATCCTGATAAGCACCTAGATGCATTCCTCACCTCGGCCAATCTATACACCAATGACAATGCAGTATTGTGTCAGGTGCTCCCTACATCTCTCAAGGGAGAAGCCTTGACATAGTACGGTGGACTTCCTCTAAGGTCCATCAATAGTTTCGACACCCTTGTCAAAGATTTAGTGCAAAGTATGCGACCACCCGATCTCATAGACTGACCTCTGCTGCACTAGCCAGTCTGTGACATGTAGATGATGAGCCTCTTTGGAGATTCATGGACCTATTTGGACAAATAGTCGTCCAAATCCGGAACCTCAATCCCGAAGTTGCGCTACATTCTATAATGTTAGCATTACGTCCAGGCAAGTTCATGGACAGTTTATGCAAGAAATCACCTTCTAGCATGAACGAACTACGTGAACGAGCCAAGGGCTATATATTCAGATTAAAGAAATGTCCAAGTTCCAGAATGAGGTCAGACAAGCCGGACAGAAGCGAGATAAACAGGAAAGAGCAACCAAGATTGATCCAAAGAGGTAAGACAAAAAAACACAAGCCGGACAAGCGCCAACCTTTCCCAAAAGGACATAGGTATGAGCGCTATACTCCCCTGACGGTCAATCAGGCCATCATCATGGAAAAAGCCTTCAACACGAAGGTACAAGTGAAATTACCACCACCACTGTCTCTCAAGCCAAGAGCAGACTCGAACAGGTACTGCATATATCATCGCAGTAGCGGTCATAACACTAAAGAATGTTGGAGCCTGAAAGATAAGATCGAGAAGCTTATACATGAGGGGTATTTATTCCGATTTGTAAAAAGATCCGATAACCACCCCACAGGAACCAGACCTGAAGTATTTTGAGAAGACCAACCCAGAAACAAGGAAGCTAATAGAAGAAGAGCGGAAGATAGAGGCAGATAGACTACTAGCCCAGACGCGAGACTCAACCTCCAAAAGAAAGGGTAAATGAACCCGCCTAACAAATTCGAGGTGTGAAACTTATAAAATTTATAAAAGTTACAAAAGAAACTTGTTAGACTTTTGGCAAGCGTACCAATTTGTCGTTGTAAGTTACAAAATTTATAAAAATTCGTCTCCATAGGGACTTGTGCTACTCAGTTAATCAAAATAGAATTCAAAAATTGAATAGTTATGTACAACGAGTATGGTCAAAGTTTTGATGGTTTTACGGAAATAACGAAAGATAACTAAAAAGTACGAAAACTAATAAAATGATTTTAATTAATTCAACAAAAGCGTAGGATTGGATTTCATCATTCATACCTCGGTATCCAATTAATATTACCATATATAAATCATTTTCTATTATTATTGATGCACACATTAATTAACCTCGAATCGATTCCTAGCAATCGAGTTCTAAGGATATTTACGGAATATCGATCCCTCACATACGAAGTAAATAACCCAGCATTACAATCATAATGGCGTGTTATTTGCAATCTAAATGTTATGCTCTATTCCTAGCAACGTACGTAAAGAGTAAAATTATTCAGCTCAAATTTTAAGAGTACTTTCTAGTTAAACTTAAAATCCAATTTCATGAATCTATTGATCAAGTAGAATCAAGCATTAAGTACGAAATAAATTTACCAATAATAAATAGACAGACTTATCCATAAATAAATATTAAAAGAGATACTTTAAAGGTAAGAAGATTATATCCAATCCTTAAGAGAAACTAAACAAGCATGGAGAGAAACTCCTCAAGAGAAGAATTGATGAAGGGCCCCATCACTGCTTCTTTTTAGCAGAGTCTCCACACTAAATCTCACTTCTCTCACTTTCCTAACCTACCTAATACTAATATTTAAGCTCCTAAACTAAAGAACAAGCTTGAGGAAGCAAGAGAATGAAGAATGAAGTTAAAAGGGATGCTTGGAATGAATGGGATGCATGGCTATTTATAGGGAGCATGGCTGCTCCAGTTCGCTCGCCCAGGCGACTAATTTTGCCTTTGTTTGCTTGTCTGGGCGAGTTAAGACCCAAGTTGGTGATCCACTTGCTGAAGGCACTCGCCCAGGCGACCAGAATACACATGATTCACTCGCCTGGGCGAGTTAAACGTACCATCCAGAAGAAGCTTTTAGGCCTTGATGGATTTTGGGCCTGTTTTGCTTGTTACACCTCCCATGTGTTCTTATTGATCCATTTTTGCTTGCTTTATGTGTTCGGAAGCTTCAGAATTTCTCGAACCTATTAAAATGCAACATATGATTGGATTAATCTTCTGAAATATAAAAAATACATTCATACAAGTAATAAATATAATTTAACTAGGTTTAGGGCAAGTTTATAAGCAAAGTTATTGAAATCAAAAGATAAGTGCTTATATTTGAAATATGAATTTAACTGAATTAGGGCACTTATCAGATCAACACCATTGCTGGCAGATTCTCCTACGGAGGATCGTCTAGTTAATCCAAAAAATGGTACCTTCATGCTATTTGGGACATCGACATTAACTGCATCGATGTTCCATCACTAAGGAGCCTTCCTTCCATCACATTCACAGACAAAGACTTCAAGGGTATCCATCCTGTTAACCAGGATGATCCCATGGTGATTTCTGTCGTAATCGCTATATTTATGGTATTAAAAGTCCTCATTGATCTGGGTAGCTCTACAGACATCCTATATTGAAGTACTTTCCAGAGGCTCAAAGTTTCACTGGACACGGTCCACCCTCACCTTGGGGCCCTCCTCAGCTTTATAGGGGAAGTGGTAGAAACTAGAGGTTACGTGGACCTTATGACCACTTTGGTCAAGGCCCATTCTCAAGGAGTTTCACTATTAGGTATCTAATAGTCGATGCTGCCACTCTTATTTTTGCCTTAATTGGCAAGAAAACATTGAACAAGCTAGGAGCTATCATATCCATACCTTACCTGAAGATGAAGTTCCCTACTTTGACGGGAGAAATAGTTACTATTAAGGCAGACCAGAAGTAAGCAAGACAATGCTACACCAAAAGTCTCAAAGTGTCACCATACCCTCCCACCAGGGAGCCTGATAGATATCACCCAACATCGAGGGGAACCAGCCAAGTCATGAGCGTGGATAAAGGGTCTACCCTTCATACCTTAACTATCTACACAGCTTACCTGGATGACACATTTGACGTGGATCCGTGCGATGACACAATCGACAGAGGATCGAAGCCATATGAAAAACTCATCAAGTTGTTGCTCGGACCCAAACCCGGGCAATGCACACAGCTCAGCAAAGACCTCATCAGTCATCAACACAAATACATAGCTGACGTCCACCGTAATAATGCAAATCTATTCGTTGGAAACCATCCGATATATCGGGCATTATATGCCACCAGCTGGCAATATGCCCTCAGGCCAAACCGATAGCACAAAAGAAAAGGAAAATAAGGGATGAAAGGCGTAAGGAGATTAGAGAAGAAGTTGATAAATTACTGAAGGCCAACTTTATCAGGGAATTGAGTTACTCCACCTGACTCGCCAATGTCATGATGGTTAAAAAGATCGACGACAAGTGGCGCATGTGCACTAACTTCACCGACCTCAATAGGGTGTGTCCCAAAGACACGTACCCATCGTCTAGCATTGACAGGCTAATCGATAGGCATCAGGGTTCCAAATAATAAGTTTCCTGGACGTATATTCCGGGTACAACTAAATCAGGATGCACGCCCGAGGTGAGGAAAAAATGACATTCATCACTGAAGATGCCAACTATTGTTATAGGGTCATGCCCATTGGCCTAAAAAATGCAGGAGCCACATACCAGTGACTAATGGACCGAGTCTTCAAAAAGCAGATCGGACATAATGTCGAGGTATATGTGAACGACATGGTCATCAAATCCCATAGCGTAGCCCAGCATGTGATAGACTTATAAGAAGTTTTTGAAGAGATCTGAGAGTATCATATGTGTCTCAACCCAGAGAAGTGTACATTAGGGGTGGTGGTGGTAAATTCCTCGATTTTATGATTACACATCATGGAATTAAAGCCAACCCTGACAAGTGTGTAGCCATAATAAAGATGCACAACCCAACTAACACCGTTGAAGTTCAAAAACTTAACAGCAGACTATCAGCCTTGTCTAGATTCCTCCCGAAGTTCGACAAAAAGGCTACGTCCTTCTACAAGTTGCTCAGGAAGACCGAGCCCTTCCTTTGGGTCAAGGCTTGTGAGCAAGTTTTCGAAGCATTCAAGAAAACCATCGCTACACCGCCCGTCTTGAGCCCACCTAGACTAGGGGTACCATTGCTCCTCTATCTCTCAGTAGCGGATGAGGCTGTCACCTCAGCCCTTGTCCAAGAAGAAAGAAAGTACCAACTTCACATTTACTTCACTAGCCGCATTTAGCACGATGCCGAGAAGCGCTACCAAATCATAGAAAGATAGCATTGGCACTTGTCACTTCCACCAAACGCCTAAAAGAGGTTTAAGCAGAATCAGAAACTAAGTTATCACAGTTGAAAGAGGGATGAATTGGATGCTAAAAGTTAAAGGATGAAATTGAAGGAACTAACCTAGACCTTCATCACTTTTTAGGCTTATTCCCACTAGTACATAAATAATATCTACATGGAGGAATTTCAGTTGCGCTTATAACCATAAATTTCATTGATAATTATATTACTTCATCTGACAACAAAAAATTGAGAACCTTTAGAACTTCATCAGGATGTCCATTTGATGAATACAACCTAAATGAGTTAGTAACAAACAAAATTAATCAAGTGACTTAGCTCTTTAGTATAATGGGGATTAGGGAATTTGAGAAGTTGCATTCGGTTTAAATGCAGTGTCATATGTAATATTTTGTCCTTTCCTGCAATACTGATATAAAAGCTCAATAATGACTAAAATTTAGTCCTATTTTCTTCCAAGGTAGTATTCCTTAAAGCTACATAAGCAACTTGAAAAGGTATGAAATGAGCATGGGGCAATCTGCTAAATGATTCAATAAAGTGAAGCTGGAAATATCTAAAATGCTAAAATGAAAAAAATCATTTCTTAACAAAAAAAATTCATTAGCGAATTTCATCGAACAGTTGAAATGCAAAGTTGTGGAAATTGCTTAACAGATTAAAAAATATTATAAGAAATTGAAAGAGGCAAAGTAACACCAAATATGCATTCATGCACAAAGAGTGAGCAGGAAATAAAAGGGGAAACATACCTAAGTTGAATCAGATCCAAAGACTCCAGATTTTCATTGATCACATGCACTCACTCAATAACAACCTTTATATATTTCACATATAATCATGGCGATAGAGAAACACAATGATAAAAAGTCATAAACAATTGAAGCAATCAAAGAAGTGTTAAATTAAATTAAATCCAGATTAATATAGAAAACAAAGGAACAACAAATGATTAAATCACCCATTAGAGGGAGTTACAGTCCTCGCGGAGCTTTATTGTACCAGGTCGGCTTGTTAAGCATAGGTTTGAGTAGGTTTGACCAACTCTAGTTGCATCAACACAGGTTTTGATGTAAATGGCTGAACCCATAGCCATTATCTTTCCCAAATCTACTATGCAACGAAACCCAATCTTCAAGCAAACCTCAAGAACTCTAACTTCTACACTTTCCCAAGAATTTGGGTTGTTTTTAAGCTTTTTAATTCAGCAATTGAAGATGAAAGAGAGATTAAGAATGACAATGGATGGCACCATGGAAAAGCTTTCCAATAAGCCTAGGAAGAATCACCACAATAGCATTGAGAAGCCATTGATAAGACTCAAGAAGTTCTTACACAAGAACAATAGAGATACTCTCACAATAATTTTCAGAATTGTATTAATGAACCAAAGTTAGTTACATTCAGTTTTGGCACCTTGTATAGGCCATGAAATTACAAGCTAAATGTCACTAAATGTAAGGAAAATGCAAATTGAAATGAAGCTCAAATCAAGCTTAAAGTGTAAGTTTTCCCTAAAGTGACTCTTGGCTGCTTAACATGTGCAGTGCAGTTTTAAAACTGATTTAATAGATTAATCCATACTTGTAATTGATTAAAACAAAGTTTTTTTCTTTACATTTTTAGGCTTATGTAATCGATTACAAATGTCTGGTAATCGATTAAAGCAGAAAAGCCTTATTTTTTTAATTTCCTGATGCTGATTTAATAGATTACAGGCATCTGGTAATTGATTAAAGGTATCAGAAAAAATGTTTTTAATCTATTACAAACAGATGATAATCTTTTAAAACAAACAACACTTCTTTTGTGTTTCCACTAAGTTGATGTGCTTCTTCATGCTTTTCCAAGATATAAAAGTTAGCTTGGATGTGGTCTTGAAGTGCTTGAATCCTAGCTCTTGTCGTTGGTCTTTTAAAACTCACCAAATGAAGTGCTTTATAATAACCTAGGCTTAATGAATTAAAAAAAGAAAGAACGAAAAATTTAATTTTTATAAAATGCTGTCGCAAAAGGACTTAGCGACGGATTTAGCGACGGACTTAGCGACGGAATTAGCGACAGATTTAGCGACGGATGGAGTTTGGCACCAGGAGCACCACAGGTGCTGGAAGTTGGCGCCAGGAGCGCCACAGGTGCTGGAAATTGGCGCCAGGAGCGCTAAAGTGGCGCCAAGGGCGCCAGAAGCACTGGATTTTGGTGCCATCAGCGCCAAAGTGGCGCCAAGGGCGCGGCATGTCGGTCAGAACCTTATATAAGAGCCATTTACGAAATTCTTGGGCATTTTTCAGCTTCTTCTCCTTCCCCTCAGCCCCAACCTCCATTTCTGATGCCACAAAGCTTCCTAGGACCCGTTTTCTTGGCCTAAACACCTTCCTGTGACCTAGAAACTAGTTTGAACCGATTGAAAGCTAAAATCCTTTATCAATTACATAGATTTGAGCAAAAATCTATTCCCTCAGAGAAACCTCAGAAACCTGCGTGTTGGCAAGGACCAGAGGCGCAGAACGGACTGCAGAGCTTAGGAAAGCTGTCCTCCAGCCTTTAGGGTCGCCACTGAGGTAAGAAACGTAAGTTTCTTCGGTTGATTTTGAAATTGAGAAATCCCTAGATTTTGTGAGTTATGCTGATCTGGGGCTAGAATTAGCCCAGAGTTCTGTAGGGAAACTTGTTCAGAATTGTCTACTGATGAAGGAATAGCTTTCAGTTTTTGAGGGTGTGGCGCTGGTAGCGCCAGGACTGGCGCTGATGGCGCCAGAGCCTTTGGAAGTTGACGCTCAGGGCGTCAATGTCACGCTGAGGGCGCCATAGGTTTTCCAGCTCGCGCGGATAGCGCCATAGGTGGCGCGGATGGCGCGGATGGCACGGTTAGTGGCCTGGAAAACCAGATTTCCCTGGAATTCCACGCGACCAGCGCCAGGTGTGGCGCTGATGGCGCCATAGACAGGGAAGGAATGGCGCGGGTGGCGCCAGTCTGGCGCGGTTAGCGCCAGAGGTTCTGGAAGTTGACGCTGGGGGCGTGGGAGTGGCGCTGGTGGCGCCATCTGAACCGCCTTATTGGCGCGGGATCTGGCGCGATCCGCGCCAGAGCTCGGGCAGGCAGAGTATAAGAGGGCAGTCACGATTTTAGAAGAAGAAACCCTCTTCTTCTTCATCCCTCAGCCCCAGCCTCCATTATTGATGCAACCAAGCTTCCTAGGACCTTGTTTGCTAACCTAAACACTTCCCTGTGACCTAGAAACGTGTTTTAACCGATTGAAAGCCAAAAACCTTCATCAAGTCCCAAGATTAGAGTAAAATCCGTTCCCCCAGAGAAACCTCAGAGAACTTGAGAATATACGAGAACTACAGCGGGAGACGGCCTTTAGAGCTCAGAGAAGCTGTTCTGAGGTCTCCTTGGTCGATATTGAGGTAAGAAACCTGAGTTCTCTTGGTTCTCTGTGATTTTGGGTTTTCCTGAGAAAGATGACCCACAGTGAGATGGGGCTAGAATTAGCCTAGGGTCCTGTAGAGAGATTTACTCAGGACACTGTTATGATAAAGGAATAGCTTTCAGTTTTTGATTCTGATGACTTTGGATATTGGCTCTGTGAATGCATAAGTGACCGGTGTATAGTCACTTGTTTATGAGTCTTCTGACATGCATGAGCCATGACTGAGTCTGTGTTGAGCCTGAGAGACAAAAGGAACGGTGCCTGAGTTGAGGGCAGACCGTTCTTATGGTATTCTGAATCTTGGGCCATGCTTTAGAAATGTAATCTGTATTGAGTCTGTGGTGACTCAATGGCCTGATAAGAGTTTTGATTACTTGTATGATCTGAGAAAAAGCCTTGTGTGGGCAGAAACTTAATAAAACCCTAGGATAGGGGATTTATGATCTGATACATTCTGTAATTGGATGATTATGACATGAATTTTGATATAAAACTACTTATGCCTTGCATTAGGCATTGATTCTGAGACTGTTGGCAGTGGAAGCCACAGACCTGGGAAGGAACTACTAGCTGAAACCTTACCAGGTAAGTTCAGTGTTCCTTGGGGATGAATTTCCGCTTTGGTTGCACACCACACTCCAGGGGAGTGATGGTCATATTCATACTGCATGCATTGGTTGTTGCATCCTGTTGAGACCTTATCTATCTTGTACTTGGTTATGTTGTGATCTGTAAATGGCATTGAGTGTAACTCTGCCGTATGTTGAGGGCATCGAGTGTAACTCTGCCAGGGCATCGAGTGTAACTCTGCCATATGCTGAGGGCATTGAGTGTAACTCTGCCATCTGTTGAAAGCATTGAGTGGAACTCTGCTAAACTTGTGGGCATTGAGTGTAACTCTGCCATGGATGTGAAATTGATCTGTTATGTATACTTATTTGATGGTTGTATTGTGAATTGTGGGCCAGGGTGGGAATGACTTCTCAAGAACCCTGAGCTTACTGAGATATGTTATCTCACCCCGTGTGGGGTTTACTTGCTTTCAGGTAATACCTCGGGCAGAGAAGAGCAGTCTCAAGGCAGGAGGCCCAGTTGAGACTAGGCTGCTTGACGTAGGAGCTGGATAGCTCTTTTTGTCGTTATTTTGAGGTAGAATTCTGTACACCCTCATGGAGGGTTGATATTCTTTTGTACCACCGCGGTATGTGTGGTGTGGACTCTGGACATTGAGATGTACATGTACAGAACTTTATTATATATGATATGTAACATTTCCCTGAGTTTAATTGTTTTATATCGATTATCTGCCTGTACAATTGAGTTATCTGAGTTTGATATATGAATTGAGATACTGGATCAGCATAGGATTAAATTGTAATTTTGTATAATCGTGATTTTGGGTTTAATATTCCATACATAATGAATCAAGAAAAACGATTCTATGCTTCCGCTGAGTACTATTTTATGTTTCTTAAGCGCTAACCTGATAGTATTAATGTTAACGCACCGGAGGCCTACGGGGTGTTACATGAATCAGTTGATCACTAAAAGGGGCGTTGAATGTCACTCGAACTGATTTAAATTTTGTTTCTTAAGCTTCTTGATTTAAAATTAGAAGATACTAAGGAGCGTGACTTTTCCTTCTCAAATACTTGAATTAGATAATGAAACAAAGTAAAAATCTCCAAGTAATCTCGAGTATTACTACTTCAAAAGCTACTTATAAAATCTCAAATTTTGTTGTTTAACAATTTCTAGTTTTCACTTTTCTTTCACATACTACTTCTTGATGATAAAATTGTTTTGTAAAAATCCATTGATAAAAATATCAAAGTAAATCTTTTGTAAACAAGGCTTTTTGAAAACAAAATTAAAACATGTAACAAGTAAAATAAATGAGAACTAGTAGAGAAGGATATAACACACAAAGGATTTATACTGGTTAAATCCAACCTGGGCTACATCCAATACCTACACTTGCAGGCTTTCTCCACTAAGACCAAGCACCCAATTATGGTATTATTTCTTTCCTAAAGCCTCCGCAAGTCCCTACAGTATTCTAAACATCTGTAGGTTCCATTCAGAGTTCTCTGAGCCTTTGCATGTTTCAACAAGTATTCTTTCAAAAAGCTTCTCCAGGCTTCTCCTAAGTATTGTTTCAAAAAGCCTATCTAGGCTTCACACCCTTAGTATAAATTGTTAATGAACTCACACAACACCTATTGTGTTCAATCTGAACTTCAGAAGCAATAATCTCCTGATTACTCTCCTGAGCTCTTCGGTCTAACCTAAGGGGATCGATACTACACCTTTTGTGACACCTTCTACTGAGGTTCCTTGTATAAAATTGTTTATAGACATTCCTACAAATTTTTCTCCACTAAGCTTGTTTTTGGTACTTTTGCCTTGCAAGTTGCACCTTTGAATTTCATCAATATATATAGAGTTTTCGGAGCTAGCTGTTTGTGGTCGTTGGAGGTTGAATTCAAACTTAATATTGTTGTATGAGTGGTTCAAGTTCCTACATCTTGCCATTTTGCAAAATATTCACCCTCCATGTCTTCTACAACTCTTGTTGACTTGTATTATTATCTCTACACTTCTCCACCATTATGATAACTTGTACATTTCACATTTGAAATGTTTCCATACATCGGTTTTCTTTAGAAAATCGATGTGGTTACATACATAGGGACATCGGTTTTCTAAAGAAAGCTGATGTTGTTATATTGCAACAACATCGGTTTTCATTGAAAACCGATGTTAAAGTGTAAGTTAACATCGATTTTCGTATGAAAATCAATTTTGAAGTTCCAGCTTTTACATGCTTTTACGTTTTATTCATTAGATAGCGACGTCAATTTTTACTAAAAAATTGATGTTGTAGAGTTTTAGTTAACATCGGTTTTCAAAATCGATGTTAAGTTCCACACTTTCAACGTCACCTGATTCAACATTGGTTCGAAACCGATGTCGATTGTCAAAAAGAACCTATGTTGAATGGTGTTTTTTTAGTAGTGCATCCAATCTACTATAGAAATCTCATTTTTGAATTGTAGTCATAACTTATGTCTCTCTATCTAGCTATACAAGGAGAATGTAAACTAGCTTTGTTGTGGTGATGGATGTTGTTTTGTGTTAGATCCTATGTCTAGATTTACAAGTAAATTTAATAATTTTTATTTTATATGTAAAACTAGAAAATATCTATGTGAATGTCATTATTCATTAAATGGTTATTCGTTAAAAGTTACATATTTAAATAATTGAAAACTAAGAAAAAGAAATTTCCCCCTTTATAGATTTCTAGATCTCTCCTTATTAGTTAACCTTATAATAATAGATCTTAGACCTTTATACCATATTAAGAATTGAGGCTTAGGACCTAAATCAAACTCATGAAATTGACATGCAAGGGACTGTTAATTTACGACGGTTGCGAATCAGTAGTTTTTGGTTTTCAAGTACAACTGTAAGACAAAATATGTCTAACAAAAATGGAACTAAAATTTTTTTAACTCATTTTCAAATTACTTTTATCTCTATTTTCTATATAAAAAATATGTAAATTTGATTTTTAATTTTAAATAAACACATTCTCCCTGCATTAGAAAATAACTCTTCCAGGTACCACCACCACCAATGAACATAAACAAACACTAATTAAAACTTATCATTAGGTCTATACATATTTTGAATTTTGCTTAAATCAAATTTGATGCCTAACCACAACATTTTTTATGTAGTAAAAATTAGATTTTAATTTTAATTTCAAAATATTTTTTATTATTAACTTGTAGTTAATGTCATTTTTGTTAAATAGTTAAGGGCATGTTTACTTCTATTTTTATTTAATTTTTTGTTTTTACTTTTTATTTTCAAAAATTGTCATGTTATTTTCAATTTGTTTACTATTTTCATATATTTGCACAAGAAATAGTGAAAAGTAGAAACAAATTTCTCTATTTCCTTATTTCTCTCTCTCTTTCTTTATTTCGTTGTTTCTGTCTCTTTGTCTCTCTATTTAGTTAACCAACAATTCAAATGAACGATTTATTTTGTTTTTTATTAGCAAAAATAACAAATATGTATGGCCGAAAATCGATGTTAACGAACTCATGTTAACATCGGTTTCTCAAAAATCGATGTTAATGAACTCATGTTAACATCGATTTTTGAAAAAATCAATGTTGTGAAATGATAAATTAACATCAATTTTTAGTGAAAACTAATATTGAACCTACATTTAAAAATATATCTTGCCTCCATGAGCCCTAATTCACTTACTCTCTTGCGCTTTCTTCCTCTCTGTCTCTCTGCTCTCTTTTCCCAGACAGACCATCTCGCCATCACTATTTGGCAATACTTGATCCCCTTCCTCATCAACCTCTCTACCCCCACCACTCACCATCCTCTTCGACGCCCTGCTCTCCCTCGTCACCAACGTCACCACCTTTGCTGCCACCGCTATCTTTGGCATCCTATTGGACAAACGCACCCACCTCCCTTACGCTTTCTTTGGTACAACTATCATCGTCCTCGGTATTTGCTTCGTCTGCGTTCCATAAGGTGGTGTAAACCCTCATTCCTTGCTTGGTTGGGTAAGAAATGCTCTCTTTTCCATAGTTTTGAAAAAAAAACAAATTGGAACATTATCAACATACCACCTGATGTACTCATCATAGAATCATAGTTAGTTAATGGATCATACACGCTTCAAGTAAAAAAATGAATAGCTTTGAGTTCTGGTAAAATTTATCAACTCACACAATTGATGTGAGATTCCTATGAATGGTGTAATTGTGAAAACCAAATTTTGGGTCAAACCAAAGGTAAAATTGTTGCTATCTACTTCCTTTTCCGTTTGTGTATATGCTAGTATGGACAGTGTATGGCTGTCCTGTACTGTTGCCTAAGAACTCAAAATCTATCCCATCATGTTGCTTCCTGTAGAGGATAACTGTATGGATTTTGAGTGAGAAACATGGACACTTCATTTAGTAATAGGAGTTTGATAGATTTTGTTGTTCAAAAGTATGTGTTTTGGTGTTTTTGAGATCTCTTAGATCCGGTGAACTTACATAGTAGGTTGTAATTGTTCCGGTAGAATTACCTAGTACCAACTTGATTAGCATTTCAATGCTTCCAAATAAGAATGATCTCTTTGATTTAGTAGTTGATCTTGAAATCCATAGGCAACACCACATTGTAGTCACTTGACCTTATGAAAATATTTTTTAATTTTTTAATTTATTTTAGGCTTAAATAACATTTTGATACCTATAAAATAGGAGTTTTTTTATATTTATTTTAGTCCATTAAATATTTTTATTTTTCTTTTAGTCCCTTTAAATAACATTTTGTAGTTGTAATTGTAATTTGTAGGCACTTTTCCTTTTGTTGTTTGCATCATCACCATGATATTGATTGTTATTGTTAATGGCCATCTTCACAGGTACGAATGTCTTTCATAAAGTTTTCATGGTCTTTTTTGCTATGAATGCTTTTATAACTTATGTTATGTGATTAATGACTATTGCTTTATATACAAGTTATGTTCGTTATGAGTGAACCTTAGTTTTCCGTTTGAGATTCAATACAATGATTCTTTCGAATAGTTTGGGAAGATTCATTTTTTTTGTAGTCAATTCACATGTATAAGTTAAGTCTGTTTTCTTAAATTTGATGAAATTTTGGTACAATGCATTGCAATTTGTTCTCATGGTGTGCATACTTGATTATGGTGGAATTCATCTCACCGCTTTCATGTCGTGTACTTGGAGATCAATGAGAAATGCTGCCAAAATTTCGTCAAATTTAAGAAAAGAGACTTAACCTTTACGTATGAATCTACTATAAAAAATGTCTTCCTGAATGGGATAGGGCCACATCTTCAATGAAAAGAAGTGAGGTTTTCATACATGGAATTGAAAACAATAGGAATACCCACAATAACCAAGAGGGGGGTGAATTGGTTTAAACTTGGTCTTTTAAAATTATTTATAAAATCAGAGTCAAAGGATCTTAATCACTTCTAAACCAAGAATGCTTTTACTCAATCAAATTACTCAGCACAAGAAATCAATAGCTCAAAACAGAACTTGTTGAGTAATGATAATAACACCAAGAACAAATGAACAAGATTACTTGAAGAGATAGAGATAAAGAAAATCAACACAAGCAATTTATACTGGTTCACTTCTCAAGAGAAGCTACATCCAGTTTCTTCTAATCAACACTATATTAGAGTTCCACTATTATAAAATTCAGTTCTTACAAGCTTTACAACAATCCCTCTTTATCAACCCTAGATAAAGAATAGAAATATAAAACCTTATTAGACTCCTAATGATCAAGAACAAGAGAACACTACTTTGTTCTTCCCTAGAGAACACTATTCTAGAATAAGCTTCAAAGAACTCTTTACAATAGCATCAAATAACAGAAATTACAAAAACGAAATTACACTCAAAGATTATGGAGAGAAACAACCTGACGATTTAATGAATATGAATGCATATGAGTTACCAATCAAGGTTGAATTGCAGAAACAGAATTTCAGAACATGTTCTTCATTACTCTTTTGAAATTTCTTGCCCAAGAAATCATTCAATACCCATGAAAATTAAAGAATGGGAGAAGAAGTAAGTAAACCCAGAAAATCACTTTCTAACTCTTAGAAGGCTTGTGTATATTTAGAAAATTCGAAGTATTCAAGTTAAGTTTCAAGCCAAGCCTTCATTCTATTTATAACAGAGTTTTGTAACAACCTATAATCAATTACACGCGCCCAATAATCAATTAAAACACATTAAATAATCGATTAAAGTGTTCAAGGCTCCATTCTGGTTTTCACAACGAACAAGATAATCGATTAAACCAAGTTGTAATCGATTAAAGCAGTGAAGTTTTATATCTGAAGCCTCTTATGTAATCGATTACAATATTTGGTAATCGATTAAGGCAGTGAAGCAAGCTTTCAGAAACAAGCCTATGTAATCGATTACAATGTTTGGTAATCAATTAAATTAGTGAAATTTTATATCTGAAGCCTCTTGTGTAATCGATTACAATATTTGGTAATTGATTAAGGCAGTGAAACAAGCCTACGTAATCGATTACAATGTTTGGTAATCGATTAAATTAGTGAAAACATGATTTTCAAGATATCGTGTGTAATCGATTACTGTAAATGGTAATCGATTAAAGCAGCAATGTAGTACTTTTGATTTACACTATATAATCGATTACAAATGTTTGGTAATCGATTAATATATTCATTAAAGCTTTTCCAATTTTAAACACGAACCAAATAACCGATTAATCTGTGGTGTAATCGATTAAAATGTTCATCAAAGCTTTTCCAATTTTAAACATGAACTAAATAATCGATTAATCTGCTGGGTAGTCGATTAAAAAAGTGAAATTACATTTTTCCAAAAACATTACCCATTTAGTTCTTTTTCGAAATAGCTTTGATTCTTTGATGAAAACACTTAAGCATGTAAATGATTATATGCATGCACATGCAAGGATCAACAGATTGACTTCTCATACACTTCATTTTGGATTTCAATCTTCAAGGCATGTGAAAAGCTTAAAACATTCTTCTAAGTCAAAAGCTTCATTCTTCTTGTTGCTCCCCCTATATCCAACATGAATAACTTTGTGAGTATCACATAGTTATTAATTAGATGGATCAAAGTTGGATGAATGCAAGTCACATGAGCCCTACATGTGAGGAAGCAGTTGAAAGGTTCTTGGAATTTGCCTCCGAAAGAAGTCGATTGGATGAGGATGGAAAATATGTATATCCTTGTATAAACTGTTTGAATGGGAGACGACAAGTACTAGACGACATACAAGAACATCTTCTGTGTGATGGGGTTAAAAAGAATTATATGGCATGGATATGACATGATGAATTTACAGACATGTAGAGGGGATCTCCGACTGAACCGGTTGATGTAGAAATAGGAGATCTATTAGAGGATATGATTTATGATATTGAACAAGAGTCTTTTTAACAAGTACATGTCCCTATGTATGATACATTGGAAAGTGATTCGAAGAAGCCTTTATATCTGGGGTGCAAGAAGTACTTGGCGCTGTTGTAAGCGATGTTAAGTCTGGTCAATGTGAAGGCCAGATATGGGTGGAGTTACAAAAGCATAACTTTATTGCTTTTGGTAATGTATGCTATGCTTCTAGAGGAAAACTCGTTGCCAAAAAGTTACTATCAGGCAAAGAGGATACTGTGTCTGATGGGCATTGAGTATAAGAAAATTCATGTCTGCCCTAACGATTGCATACTATACAGATATGAGTTTGAAGAAATGCATAAATGCCCCAGGTGTGGGGTATCACGATTCAAAGCGAAGGATGATAATGGGTGTAGCAGTGACGAAAGCACAAAGAAAGGCCTCCAGGGAAGGTGTTATGGTATCTTCCTATCATTCCAACGTTTAAGCGTTTGTTTACTAATGAAGATGACGCAAAAGAACTTACATGGCATGTAGATTAGAGAAACTGCAATGGAATGTTCAGCCATCCGGCTGATTCCTCCCAATGGAAGAAGATAAATTGTTTGTATCCAAATTTTGGCAAAGAGGCAAAAAATCTTAGTCTTGGACTTGCCACTGATGGAATGAAACCATATGGCAGTTTAAGCACTCAACACAGTTCTTGACCTGTTTTGCTAGTAATTTACAATGTGCCTCCTTGGTTGTGCATGAAGCAAAAATACATGACGTTGTTTGTGATTATATCAGGCCCAAGACAGTCAGGAAATGACATAAATGTTTATCTTAGTCCATTGATTGAAGACTTGACAAAGTTGTCGGACGAGGGGGTTATCGTGTTTGATGGGTATCAAAATGAGACATTCAAGTTATGTGAAATGTTATGTTGCACTATTAATGACCTTCAAGCATACGACAATTTGAGTGGATACAGTGTTAAGGGTCATCGTGTATGCCCCATCTGTGAAGAAAACACAAGCTACATACAATTGAAACATATAAGAAAAATAGTATACACTCAGCATCGACATTTTCTAAAACCTTATCACCATTACCGACGATTGAAAAAAGCTTTTAATGGAAGTCAAGAGCATGAAAGTGCACCAATACCGTTAAATGGTCAACAAGTTCTTGAGCGGGTTAAGGACATCAATACTATATTTTGAATGACCCAAAAGAAGCTGACAAGTAAAAGTTGCATATGGAAGATGATGGACTCCTGAACTGAATCAAGTCCTGTTTGCCCTGATCTTCCTTGCAATGGAATCAATTCTCCAATTGATAGAAAAACAGAGTATGAATGCTCTGTTTTATGACAGCTTTTTAGGTTTTTGTAATGTAAGAATTGGAACAATGGAAGAAGAATAGAAATGGATTTGGATTGACACCATGGAATTGGAATTGTAATAAGTCTTGCAAGAATCACCGCAATAGCTCAGAAGCCATTGATAAGAAACAAGAAGTTCTTCACTAAGAACAAGGGAGAATAACTCTCAACCTCTCACACACAAAGTGCAATCTAATTTCATTCAATCAAAAAGTTCTTACAATCTGTTGTGATGTGGTTTATATAGACCACAAATCTACAAGCTAAATGAAATGTAAATGTGTCCTAAATGAAACCCAAACATAGCTTCCAAGACAAGCTTTCTAGAACAGCCTTTAAATCTAAAAATAACGCCTCTACACTAGGAACGACTTTAGTCGATTATTTCGTAATGGTAATCGATTATTTTGAATCAAATAATCGATTACTAAATATTGGTAATCGATTATTTGTTCATATCAGGCCTGGAAGCTGATTCATGAACAAAGTAATCGATTATTTCACCAAATAATCGATTATCACAGGGACTCCCGCTTCCATGTAATCGATTACAACAGATATTCCTACTTCTGTGTAATCGATCACAAGACGGGATAATCGATTACAACATAGCTATTTCAAATCTAACATTTATACAAGTGTATTTAATCGATTACAGGCTACTTGTAATCGATTACAACAGATAAGCTCAACATTTTGTAGCCTTCTTCATGGTTCTCCAATAGATATAAACTGGATTGTATATGATCTTGGAGTGTTTGAGCCCTAGCCCTTGTCATTGGCCCTTTAATTATCAAAGGAAGTGTCTCCATGTGTAATTCCAAGTCTTCCTTCACTTGCCTTGGTTTTAGGATTGTATCATCCCCTCCTTCTTGAGAAGAACTTGTCGTCAAGTTTATATCTTCATTTAGACCTGCATCATACAAGGAAAGATCACCAACATTAAAAGTATTACTAACACCATATTCATTAGGCAATTCAAGTTTATAAGCATTGTTGTTAATCTTTTCTAAAATCTTAAGAGGTCTATCTCCTCTTTGTTGAAGCTTGGATTTCCTTTCATGAGGAAATCTATCTTTTCTCAAATGAAGCCACACCAAATCTTCTTCCTTGAATATCATTTGCTTTTTGTGCTTATTGGATTGCTTGGTATATTTTTCCATTTTCCTCTCCACATTTGCTTTCACTTGTTCATGCATTTTCCTAACATAAGAAGCTTTAGACAAAGCATCATGATTAATCATAGAAGATGTGTTGGGTAATGGCAATTGTTGCGAAGACGACAAGTGTACCGCTCGTTCAAGTAATAAAGTGGGTAAGTAAGTATCGTCTCCACAGGGATTGGTGTAAAATTCACAGTAATTCTAGGTCTTAGCAATTGGAAGTGAAAAGAAAGAATTTGTGAAAGAATTTGGTTGTTGTGTGTTGAATATTGCAAATAATGACAAAAATTAAAGAAGTAAATTGCAGTAAAAATAGTTGAGTGGTTACCAATGGAATGAATAATTGTGGTCAGACACAATTCCCTTTGATCTCTACCTCTTTCACTTAACTAGTTATCAAGTTTAATTGATTCTAATTACTCAGAAAATAAATCTTTCCTAATTTAGCTAACCCCTAATCCCTTAGCGAATTAACCCTTTAACCTGAATCAAAAACCTGATCCCTTAGTGAATTCTATCAAGTTAAGCAATTGAAAGAATTTATTATATAGTTCTGCAGTCATACATCCCTATCCCTAGGCAATGAACAACTGTTATTCTAATCAAGTCAGAAATTAAAATCCCAACATCCCTATTGCGAATCTTAACTCTCAGCACTTACATAGAATGGCCAATTCTAAATAAGAATAGGACAATAAAGAACATAATAGAATAAAATAATTATAACAATCTCATTCAATACCAGTCAAGTTACAGATGAGTTCACATCGGTTCTTGGCCTAACCACAATACAAGATTTAGCCTGACATAGGCTTCAAGAACACAAAAGTTGTCATTGAATACAGGATTCTGCTGCAATCCTAGCCTTGATTCTTGATTTCCTAGGGTTTAGAATGATGTTTAGTGATTCCCAGGATATGTGTTCCCTTTCTTCAGTCCAAAGGCCTCCTTTTATAATCCCCTTGCAGATAGCTTAATTCTGGTAACCAAGACTCTGTTTTTCTTGCAATTTTCGAGCCGTATCTTTTAAATCAGGCAACAGGATCTTCACGGTGCTGATAGCGCGAGAATCCGTGCTGATCGTGCGGATAACTCGAATGAATAGCTGCTGCTGAACCTTGTGGCGCAGATAGCGCAGAAGTTGGCGCAGATCGCGCGGGGTCTTCGATTAGATGGCGCGGGTAGCGCAGCCATCCACGCTGATAGCGTGGACACTTCGAGTTCAAGGACTGTTTTGGGCCTATGACGCGGCTCGCACGGGATCTAGCGCGATCCGCGCGAGGCCTTCAACTTTGTTTTCTCCTTCTTTGGCTTGAAATCTCCTCTTTTTGTCCTGAAATGCAACTTTGGTAATAAAATGAGATCAATTTAAATATAAACAATAATTAAACTAATTCTATTCTATTTTCTAACTATTTAATTAAATTATAACCTAAAACTAGCCTAAAACTAAGATGTGTTTGCAACACATCAAACAATTCCCAGATTTGAAAGTTGATGTCCTCAGCAACAGAAGAACTTCAAAAATAAGCAAGGGTCAATGATCAAACCAAACTACAATCTACAGCCCTAGAATCCTCATGATGAGTATGATCAATTCAAATCAAAGCTTCAATGACCCTTTCAATATTGTCAAATTGTGAGAGTAACTTGAGTATTCTTCACAGGAATGTGTTTATTCACTCATGCACTCAAGTGTATCGGGTTTATCAATCTCTCATTCAACATAATCACAACACTACCATAAGCTTGAAAATATTCTCAACAGATGCAAGCACAACTTGATCAAAAGGTCTTTATGGCTTGTAACTTGGCTGGGCTAAGGGTAGGAAATTCTTTGGAAAAGTAGCTAATATGAGGCTAGATCTAGTCCCTAAGTCAATTCTTGTGGTCATCCATCTTCTTTGTCATCCCTTTCAAAACTGGTACTTTATTCAACAATTTATTCCAAATGGTAAATAAAACAAAACAATCACTTTCTTTTTGATTTTGGGGTTTTTTTTTTAGAATAAAATAGACTAATAACAAAATTGAACAACTAATACAGCATCTCAGAATTCCAACTGATAGGCTTATTGTTTCCCAACTGGTCTGTACTTGTTTATTCTTTTAGCTTCCATACCAATTGGGTTCAGCTTGTATTCCTTCATGCCTTGATGGACAATTCCCTGTTTTTTTCTGCTGTCCTGGACTTAGATTATACCTTTTCTAGCCTCAGGAAGGTTGGTCAATGGATATAGCTCTGATTTAGGTAATTTGAAATGAAAGGGTCAGGCTCAAAGGAGGTACAAATGGAAAATAATTGCGGTGAGTCAATTTGGCCCTGGTTTCAGAAGAAAAATCTGCCTTAATCATATCAAATCACACCTGCATCCAAAGAAACAATTCAAGTTCAAAAATACCATGAAAATGGAGTCTCTCGAAAAGAAAATTACCACTGTTTGGCTCAAAACCTGACAAGTGTTTAAACTCAAGTCAATCTCAGCTGACTTTATTTCAAGCATCATTTCAACTTCAACATGCATATCACATACCAATAATCACAATTCCAGTCATGTATCATGCAATTCATGTTATGTTTCATTTCATCAAGCTTTCATCAAAGAATTCAATCCATTACTGTGTCCATTCACTTTTATTCTGAAAATTCTGATGTGCTGTTTATTTATTTTTATATAAAAAAAATTCTATTAGACGTCATTTGTTCCTTGACTGTGATTTGAGAAATAATGCGTATGCGCGTCCATTCCCAGATTTAGAAATTACTGTCCCTAGCAACAACAAATAAGGTCACAGCGCTTGGATAAATTTTTCAGCATTATTTGGAAAATCGCAAACAAACGGAAACATTAATCTAAACAGCTTTTATTTGCAAAAAATCGAATCAGAAACTGTACTATATATATATATGTATGCAGAAATATAAATGTGCAGAAGGTTCACATGTCTAAAGTGCAGAATCTAAAATAAAACATAAAAACAAAACAATAAAATGAGTCCTGGTCACTCCTCGCCCTCTCCTCTTTCATCAATATCTGCAGCCTCTGTGGCCTGTGAGGGCTCTGGAATGGATGGCTCTGGGTCTGTTGCAGCTGAGGTTCAGGAAGAATATCTGTGGCTGGTGGTGTAACTGGGAGCTGATACTCAGAAGGTGGAATGCCTAGATGCCTACATACAGCCTCCCACATGCGAGTCTGGAGGGTCATCTGTGTGCGAACAAACTCCTGAAAAGCTAGAAGACTCGGAGAATCCTGATAAAGCGGTGTATGCGCAGGAGCTGTGGGAGGAACGGGTGATGCTGGCTCTGCTGGCTGGGGCTCCTCTGGATTGTGCTTTGAAGCTCTAATGATCTGTTCCTCAGCAGCGCTCCTCACAGCGTCTAAATAGGTCTTGTGGTTCATGAGGGACGCTATCGGAACGTCCATGGGCTCGTCATCTAAGACTTCTACACCAGCATGACGACACAGGTGCAGAATCAAAGACAAATGCGCCAGCCAGGACTTATTGCTGGCATTCTGGATCATATGAAGAATACGGTTAGAAAGGAGGTGAGAAATGTAGAGGTTACCTTCACCTCAGAGGGTGTAAAGCAGGACGGCTCTCTCCACATTCATATCAGTTGTATTAGTAGAAGGAATGACTGTATGGTTAATGAACTGATGCCAGAAAGCTGCATCCCCTACTAAGTCTTGCTTCCTCAGCTTCTCTGGAATGTAGTCTAGACCTGACTTAGGCTTCCATGCTGTGTAGACTCCTGTAATGGCTTGTCTGATGGTGGTGGCAAGCTGTGGTACCTCATCACGGTACATCTTGGCCAGAGCATCTGGCTGCATCCTCAAAAATAGGCGGCCAAACTCACACCTGACAAATGGGTCATATCTGGTGTCAAGAAACCGCTCTATAGCTTTCTCATCAAAAGATATTTGGACTCCCCTGACCCAGCTGATCCTGCTTCGTGCTACTGTGGAAGGGTCGACATTGGCTAAAAACTCTTTAAGAATCACACTGGAGCTAGGCTCTGGAAAACTGACTAGCCTCTACCACTGACGTCTGGTGATGACTTCCAACACTGGATTTCCTTATGGAAGTTCTTCCCACAGGATCTTCTTCTCTGGTATTATTTTCTTAGGAAGATACCAGGTATCGAATCTCTCCTGGCATTCAGCTGAACGGAATCGGACTTCATCAAATTCAGAAAGTCTGGCCCGTTTGCTGCCAGATGCAGCAGTGGTCTTCTTCTTACCCTTGGCCACCTGTTTACCCTGAAACTCAAGCAAAATCCAAATATATATACACAATTCAATAAGCTTAATTCCCAGATTTGCTCTTTTCAGTGGTTCAGATCAAACACAACACCAAAACATTATCGCTTTCAGGCACAAGTGTTGGTTGTGCAAATATTCAGATCATTGAAACAGTGGGTTTAGAAAATCAGTGATTAGTTCAGGTACCTGCAATTGTACTTATATGCACAGGAAAAGCCACAAGTACCATAAACAATTAACAATTCAACAGTGATCATCAATTGGGATTCCCAGATTTAAAATATTTAGCATCCCAACACAACACTAAGACAGTGTAGTAGCATCAATTTAGAACATAATTCAATCATGGCACCAATAGTATTATCAATAAATTAAAGTTTCCAGTAACCAATGGATCCATTATATTGACAATCAAAGGCACGATCTAATTGGTTCCATTCAGTTTATTTACATGCAAGCACCACTTCAATTTATCAGTTGATTAGTAAACAATATGCACATTCTGACAAAAGAATAAATAACTTCATTTGAATTCCCAGAGTTAGCCCAATGAATTTCCTTAAGTCATTTAATCCTAAGCTGTCATGAACACAATTCAAACAAATTCAGTTCAACATCAAAACAGATATATACATTAAACATTAAAGCTTGTGTCCATTCCTTGGTCTATTCCCAGTTAAAGCATTCAAGTTGATACACCAAATCAAGGTTATTCATATCAAGAAAAGTTATGCTAAAAATACCAGACCAATGTTATCCACAGTAACCATTCTTTTTGGCAAAGAAAATCTAACCAAGATAACCATACCTCATATCATTCAACTCAACTTCATGGGGCTTATCTCAATCTTTAGTTCACCCCCCTAATGCCAAAGTAACCTCGAATGTGAGCCAACGTGAAAAACCCGAAAAATCATGCTCACAACAGAGTTCATATACAAACCACACAGACAATATATCAAAAATATTACGAGCATATTCAGCAGTCAGTGATAAACAAGTGTGTGGTTCAATGATGGTTGCAATTAGGGATAAAGAGAACCTTATATCAGCAACTATGGGTATTCATCAATTAAATCCACAATCTCAGTGCCTACTAACATTAAAGAGCAAAATTACTAGAAGGATTAGCAGTGGACAAGAGCAATTGATTTTCTACCTTAAGGTTTGCTATGAAGCTCACCAGAACTCTATGTAAAGGAATCTAAGGTAACAAAAACTGACTTTCTAATGGCTTCAGAACTATCCCATCATTCATTACAAAGCAATTAGTTCCAAGATATTACCTTGCCTCCAGCCATTATGCTGATGTGATTCTTGAGTGCAGAGGAATTGAAAATGAGATAGATGCAGTGCAGTAAGTTTGAGAGAGAATGAGAGAGAGAGAGAGAGAGCAAGGATTTTAAGGGCCAATGGTGGTTTGTGATGGTGAGTGGTTAATGGTAGTGCTAGAGTTTGGGCGAAAATGGAGGAGTAATTTAGGGGAAGGGAAGAAGTGAGGCGCGAATGGAAGAATTTCAAAATAAAAACTGATTTCGCGACCTCGCGCGATCCGCACGGCACATGGCGCGATTAGCGCCATTAGTCACTGGAAGGGCTTTCCTTTCATCCTCTTCGCGCGGTCAGCGTGGGCTGTCACGCTAGTCCCGTGATTGGAAAATTTCAAGCCAATTAATGCGTCCTCATGACGCTTATAGCGCCACCGGTGGCGCTATTCGCATGGGTCACCTATTGAAAGACCTCAGCCTCGAAAGCTTGGCGCGAGTCGCACCACAACCCACGCTGATAGCGTGAAATGATGCAGAAACAAGGCTCAAGGTCGAACATCTCACGCGATCAGCGCTAGTGTTCACGCAATTAGCGTGAGTCGGCCGTGGCTTTGGCGTTGGTAGCGCCACTTCTGGCGCGAGTAGCGCCACACTCTTTGACAGCTTTTCTTATCTTTTTATCTTTCTTTTTATTTCATTAACTTAATTAAAATAAAATGCTACCTAAAATGATTCTAAATGAGAGTACCTAGACCTAAATCTAAGGCTATCACAAATTATAAAGAATTTCAATACCTAACTAGTAATGCATGAATCTAAAATTTACTACCATGGAATATGCAGAGTAATAAGCCTACTGTTATCAAATTTAAAACAGAACTTAAAATACCAGGTATGTACATTAAAAGTTTGCTCGTTTAAGGTCTTAATAGACACTCTGAAATTCCAGGATGTTAAACCTTGATCTGAATGATAATGTTCGAGTTATGGAAATAATAGACACTCTGAACTGAATTATGTTGCCTGTCATGATCATTACTTACCTGGCTGATATGATTCCATTAAGGAAACAAATATGGGAATTAGATGATTGAAATATATATATGTGGTTTCTTTTCTGAGTTTCAGGGCAAACAAGTAGCTAAAGCTAAGAAGAAAACCACGGGTGTAAGGGGTAGCAAAAGAGCCCGAGTTGCCGATTTTGATGAAGGCAGATTCAGATCCCCCGAGTGCCAGGAATGCTTTGATTCTTGGTACCTTCCAAAGAAGATCATCCTCAAGAGGAGGATTATGTGGGAAACCTTCCCAGAGGATAACCCTATCAGGGAAGTCATAATCAGATGTCAGTGGTAGTGACTTGTTAACTTCCCAGAGCCCAGCTCCAGCATGATACTTAAGGAGTTCTTGGCGAATGTTGATTCTGACACCGTATCCCGGAGCAGGATGTCTTGGGTGAGGGGTGTCCAGGTCTCTTTTGATGACCGAGCTATAGAACGCATCTTGGACATCCACTATGACCCCTTTCATAGGTGTGCTTTCAGTCACCTATTCCTCACGATGCAGCCAGATGCACTCACCAAATTGTACAGAGAGGAAGTCCCTCAGCTTGCCACTACCATCCGCAGGGCCATTACAGGCCTCTACACAGCTTGGAAGCCCAAGCCCGGACTCGACTACATACCGGAAAAGCTGAAGAAGCAGGATTTGGTAGGAGATGCAGCTTTCTGGCATCAGTTCGTGAACCACACAGTCATACCATCTACTAACATGACTGATGTGAACGTCGAGCGGGCGATTCTTCTTTACATTCTCCGGGGTGACGGTAATCTCCTCATCTCTCGCATTCTTTCTAACCGCATTCTCCGCATGATCCAGGATGCTAGCAGCAAATCCTGGCTTGCATATTCTTCTTTGATTCTTCATCTCTGCCGACACGCGGGTGTGCATATCGACGATGATGAGCCCATGGACGTCCTCATCTCACCCTTGATGATTCACAAGACCTATTTAGACGCCATGGAGACCGCTGCAGATGAGCAGATTATTCGAGCTTCAAAGCTCACACCTGAAGAGATCGCCACCCGTTCCCCCAGAGACTTCCCACCTGCAGATGCACCACCACCAGCAGATGCACCACCATCTTCTTCCACTGCTCCTAGCCATGAGCCCCTTTTCACAGACTCCCCTACTTATCTGGCTTTCCAGGAGTTTGTCCGGACCCAGTTAGCTCAACAGACTAGTATGCTTGGAGCGATTTGCAGACGCTTGAGCATTCCTCCGACAAAGTATCAATTTCCTACCCCACCATCAGTTGCAGCTTCAGATCCTTCTACCACATCAGCAGACACTACCCATGCAGCAGCCACAGTGATCCCTTCTGCTCCTTCAGATGATGCAGCACTTGATACCACCACTCAGGAGCCTACATTGCAGACTTCTGAGGCTGCAGAGATTGTAGAGACTAGAGAGGGAGAGGAGGAGTGATCAGGACATATTTTATTTTTCTGTTTCCGTTGTATTTTAGATTTTTATTCTGGTTTTTATATTCTGTATTTGGTTTATGATTATGCACTAGACATTTACATCACATTTTACACACTTTTACAGTTCTGCATTTATATATATATATATATATATATATGGTACCGCTTATGATTTATTCTTGCAAATAAAAACCGTTTAGATCAATGTTGAATTGAATGCGATTTTCCAAATAATGCTCAAACTTTTCCAAAGTGCTATGACCTTATTTGTGGTTGCTGGGGACAACAACATATAAATCTGGGAATGGTTACGCATTATTTCGCAAATCACAATCAAGAAACAAATGACGTCTAACAGAACTTTTCAAAATTTTTTTTCAAAAATAAGCAGCAAATCAAATTTTTCAGAATAAAAGTAAATGGACACAGTGATGGATAGGATTTATGGATGAAAGCTTGATGAAATGAAACATAGCATGAATTACATGATGCATGAATGGAATTTGATTGTTGGTATGTGAAATGAATGTTGAAGTTGAAATGATGCTTGAAGTACAGTCAGCTGAG
>PYAF01002387.1:148012-159139 GCA_007407185.1 Glycine tomentella
CTTCCAAGACGGTCCATAACCAACAACCGTCTTAGAAAGCCACTTTCTAAGACGGTTGACGTCCAAGAACCGTCTTAGAAGGCCACATTCTAAGACGGTTGATGTCCAAGAACCGTCTTCGAAGGGTACATTCTAAGACGGTTGATGGCTAAGAACCGTCTTAGAATGTGGCCTTCTAAGACGGTTCCTGGACGGCAACCGTCTTAGAAAGTGTCTTTCTAAGACGGTTGTTGGTTATGGACCGTCTTGGAAGGCCACATTCTAAGACGGTTCGTATCTGAAACCGTCTTCAAAGGCAACTTTCTAAGACGGTTATACGCGACACCCGTCGTAGTTTCCTTTGCTTTGTTCATTTTAAATTCAATTTTATTATAAACGAAGACGGTTGTTGTAAAAGAACCGTCTTAGAAAGTCACTTTCTAAGACGGTTGTGTTGTGACAACCGTCTTAGTATGTCATATACTACGACGGGTATTTTGGCACAACCGTCTTAGAATGTGCCTTTCTAAGACGATTTTGCTCCAACAACCGTCTTAGAAAGTCACTTTCTAAGACGGTTGTAAACCGACGTAAAAAATATGGATTTTCAACGACACCTCTTACAACGACGGTTGTTCAACCGACGTAAAAAGTGGTTTTTGTAGTAGTGATTGCCAGACAAAGTTAGGGTTGCCATTACTCGGCTGTGCTTCGTGTTTAATGCTTTATGTAAGAAGGTAATTGACCCCACACAGTTGGATGATTTGGAGAATGAGGCAGCTATTGTCCTTTGTCAATTGGAAATGTTTTTCCTCGCTCTTTTTTTGACATCATGGTCCACTTAATTGTTCATCTTGTGAGGGAAATCAGGTTGTGTGGTCCGATGTTCCTACGCTGGATGTATCCGATTGAGCGGTACATGAAAGTCCTAAAAGGTTATACTAAAAATCAATACCGACCAGAAGCTTCCATTGTTGAGAGGTACATTGCTGAAGAATGCATTGAGTTTTGTTCTGAGTACATGGATTCAGTTAAATCTGTTGGTATACCTGAAAGTCGTCATGACCAGTCAAGACAAGGAAAGGGTACACGAGGATTCAACGTTGTAACTATGAGTCGGGAACAGCTTGAAAAACCTCATTTGTATGTTTTGAATAACACGACTGAGGTAATGCCGTACATAGAAGCTCACAAACAACATTTGATAAACACTCACCCTAGAATGAACATAATGAAGGTCTTGCAAGAACATAACAGAACTTTCATTACGTGGTTTAAGGGACAAATATTGAATGATGACAGCGCTTCGTCAACATTGAGACTGTTAGCAGTTGGCCCAAACTTTAATGTCCCCATATGGAAGGGATATGATATCAATAACTTTTCTTTTTACACAAAGTCGCAAGATGATAAAATTCGTTTGCAAAACAGTGGCGTTACAATCGACGCTGACTCGTTACACTTTTGTGGTGCATCTGATAACAACCCAATTCAAGCATCAATGCCATACTTTGGGGTAATAGAAGAAATCTGGGAGCTAGACTATAGTGCCTTTAGAGTACCAATATTCAAGTGTAAGTGGGTAAACGGTAACACGGGTGTCCATCAAGACCATCTTGGATTCACTTTGGTTGAACTTGATAAAGTCAGTTACAAGGATGAGCCTTTCATTATGGCAGAGCAAGCAAAACAGGTGTTTTACATCAGCGACCCGTGTAACACTCGATTTTCGATTGTTTTACAAGGAAGAACATCTTTTAGTAGTTTGCACTTTGGTGATGATGCGTCACTTGATATTTGTGAAATGCCTCCTTTCTCATCACGCATCCCCTCTGTTGTTGAAGACAACAACGTTGACGCTGAACATGCAAATCGAATAGATCATGATGAAGGTTTATGGGAGCACATCAAATCGTAATTGGTTTGTTTCAAAGTTATGTATTTTGTATATGTAAATTTTTTAAAACCTTATCCTTACCTTTACCAATTACAGCTTATGAAAGTGTTTTGTTATGTACGTGACTTATGTGATTTCCTTTTTTTTTTTTTTCATTGCAGATTCATGGCGACACCCCCATTGTCCCCTCCCAATTCACAACAGCAAGATTCACACTGACGTCTACCAAAAATAGACAATCGACCCGTCTAAGAAGCTTGACTCGTAGAGACTTGGGTCAGCTAAGGCCAGTAGTGAATGTTAACCCTTCAACGGGAAGCGCATTTGGAAAATACAAAGAAAAATTCCACAGCTATCTCGGGGTTGTGACAAGAGACAAAATCCCCATAATCCATTCTTCTTGGAATGATGTCCCTAATACGTTGAAGGATTTAATTTGGGAAGACATTTTGGTATTTTCCCTAGCTCAATGTTTATTATAAATTCCATTTGTATCTTATGCTTTCGTTATTGGAAAGTATCATATTTTTGTTTACTACTGTAGCGAAAATTTGATATCCCAGAAGCTGATAAGGCCAAGAAAAAAATAATGTCTTCGGTTAACACAAGATGGAGGTCATTCAAATCGGCATTAACCACAAAATACATATATGCTGAAGAACCGTCACAGAGGCAAAATGAAAATGAACCTTCAGTTCGATATGGTATACATCCTCAAACTTGGGAGGAATTTGTGGCTAGCCGAAAAACACCTACTTGGCAGGTAAGATGGCATTGTATCTTTTACAATAATTACATGAGTGCATGCAGTATTGAAATCGACTTGACTCAATGAACTACATTTTGAATGTATAAATAACACAGGGAGTTAGGAAAAAGTCGCAAGAAATCCAAAAAAATAATGAATGCCCCCATGTACTTTCTCGTGGGGGTTATGACCTGCTAGAAAAAAAACTCATGGAGGAGAAAAAAAAAGGAAAACAAAAGATGCAATGAATACTGAGCATGACTGTGATCTGAATGAACCTCCACCTCCAATACCTAGACATGTGAAGTGGAAGATGGCCCGCACAAAGAAATACGGGCACATGACATCTAACAAGGCCAGAGAAATATCGGATAAAATAGTGAGTTCAAGCAAAGCTTCTAATTAATAGTTTATCTATTACATTTGTATCAGTTCATCATTTTTCAATCCTATGTTGCAGGACTTGTTAGAAGAGGAAATCACACAAGGAACCTTTGTGCCTCATGGTCAACACGACATATTGAATGTGGCTATTGGACGACCAGAACACCCTGGTAGGGTTCGTGGTGCAGGGACAGGTGTGACCATAACGCAATATTTTGGCCACACTTCACGTGCCTCAGGTAGTTCATGTGGATCCATAAGCACTCAACAATTGGCTGGTCTTATTAAAGAGCTGAAGAAAGAATGGAAGAGGGAAAAGGAGGAGGAAACCAAACAACAAATAGAAAACACAGTTGCCGAATTGAAGAAGAAAATGGAAGCTGAAATGGAGGATAAAATGAATGAAAAGTTGAAGGAAGCAATAAAAATCGAATTAACCCAACTAGTGACACAAAAATCCCCCCAGGGTGACGCACTTTTACAAGAATTGGCTAATCGTGTAAGCACAAAGGGAAGTTGTGCTGAAACTGCAGCCAATCCATCTGGTGGGGAAGAAAATGCTACTAATGTGGTGCCAAGCATGGGGCTGTTCGTTATATCTGCTGGGTCGACAAAGCTAGTTGCATTGGGTAAAGTTTACAAAGGAACGTCGACAATTCACAATGTTGAGTATGGAGATGATGTCGTACGGGTTAGTGTTGACACTATTTATGATGGGGACGCACTTGTTCCATATCCAACGTCAGAGATTAAGTATGTCAGAGATACCCTGCACACATTTGTTGCTTGGCCCACATGTTTGGTGAATGCAGTATCAGAGAAGGTAGAAACATGTTGCCTTGCAATTATTCCATTCGTTTGATTTTTCTCAATACATTAACTAACACTTGGTTATTTGTTATTTGTGTTAAATACATAGGCTGCACATGTTAGTTCAGAAAACATTCTGGTTGCAAATGATGGGTCAAAAAAAGTGGAAGCAATTGATCCTTTGGATGAATTGATGAAGAACATCTATCATGTTTACCAAAGGCCTATTCAGTTGAAATGGGAAGCTTTCAAGTTTGGCATTGCTAATGTTGAAACAACATTCTTCATCACACATTCAGATATTAATGAAATCATATCAGGTGACAAGTATTTGAACATTACTGTGCTACAGCTGTGGATTATGTAAGTAACAGCCCAAACACACTACATTTGATATCCAACCTATATTTAATTGTTACAGTATGTATGTTTAACAATTTGAATTTAACTTCAAATCTGAATAATAGGTTTATGGATCAGCATAGTACACTGTTGGGTTATAGCTCAGTGTATGGGTTTCTGGAGCCTCAAATGATACATAATGCAAAGGACAGACATTTAGAATGTCAACAATACATTCAAACATGGGTAAACGAATCACAAAGAGAGATGTACCTAGGAGCTTATTTCAATAAGTATGAAACTAATGACACTTTTTTGGATAAGTGTAGTTTTTTTATTTTTGGGTGCTAATATCCAACTTAAAATGTAGCGCACATTGGCAGCTTTTTGTTCTTTGTCCAAAGAGTCATACAGTTGTGTGGTTTTGTTCATTGCGGAAGAAGCCAGATATTCACATCAAAGCTGTTGTTAACAAGTAAGTTATACAAAAATTTAATATTTTTAAGATTTGTCGGAAGTTATCCTTACAACCTAAAATTCAACCGTTAACCTACATGTATGTTGCATTTCCGGTCAGTGTACTTAAGGGTTTGAAAATGGGTGTCGATGGTAAATGCAATGCATCTGCACCAACCTGGATTGAAGTCAAGGTTAGACAAAAGCCCAATCTTTCATGCATACTGTGTTGTCCTACTTCATTTGCAAATGTCACATTTACCTTTTAATGTACCGATATTTAGAGCCATGTGCAAGATGGAGGCTTTGAATGTGGATATTACGTAATGCACTGGATGTGGAACATAGTGAGTGGGGGTTTGAAGAATGAATGGACCAAGGTAGAAGTAGTTGATCATGTTTGAATGTTTATTTTAATTTGATAAATGGTTGCATACTATAAAATGTAAACGAATGATTTTGTTTAATGACTATTATTGCAGTGGTTTACTGATGGCACAGCGTTACCCATGGAGACCATTAGCACTTTGAGGAGAAAATGGGCATCATTTTTGTTAGAATAAAAAAAAAATACCAATGTAGGCTGTTTTGTATGTCGTACGGGGAATGCTGTTGAAATACACCTCGCCTTCGCAATGATCTTTATATATTGAGGACACATTGTTCCCAAGTTGAAAACCTTTAATGGAATATGAGCAAAGTGCCTGGTTTCTATAATTATTTATTCATTTCGTCTTCAACATAGGCCAACATATATGTGGTTTTTTTTTCCGGCAAATGTAACTACTTTTCAGGTCATTGTTTAGGCAGACATTGTGATAGCTACAAACAAGGTAGGTTCACACCACTTTGGCAGAACCATGTGCAGCTTTGTATGACACAATTGCTTGACTTGTTGGTCATATTTATTTGCATGAGGTCATTTGATTTCCTTTTCATTGAATGGCCTGGAGGTAAACACATTTACTTATGATATGCAAAAATATTAAGGCTTAGTTAAAGTTTAACATATTCTTGTTTTATTCAATTTATATTTGCACTCACCTAAATATTGGTTAAAGCTTAGCATATCCAGGAAATTGTGTTAATGTTTATCATTTGTATTCAGATGACTATACTATTGAAATGGTTTAGACTCATAATTAATTGGTCCTCAGGTAACATAAGCCACAAACAACATATGGTCAAACTCATGTTATTGCAGAGTTAAAAGGAACACTTGAGATGCATTCATCTAATTAAGGTTAAATATCTGCTTCAAGTCATCTAACTTTATGTACACAATTGTCTTAATGTCATATATTGTATGTTATGTGTTAAGCTGGAATCCCCACATGATTGGGGTCCCTATGCAAAGAAACTTAATTAATGCACTTAGTTGCTGTGAGCAATTTATGCACTTACTTTTTGTCCTAAGGGATCCTCTCTTAATGCATGAAGCATGAAAACGCTTTGACAAGGCTAGCCTTATTTATGACCAGGTGCATTCTCAATCACAAATTATTTCTAATTTTCCATGTCAATTCCTCTTGCTTTCAACAATATGGATGCTAAGCATACTGCCTATGATAATGATCTATTCAAGTAGCATGAAATCAATGGATATATAATGAATTTAACAATTTGAATAGACTACTAAGATGAACCAAAGCTTTTAAAATACACCTATAGTAATCTGGTTTGGAGCCAACAGTGTTAGAAGCTGGAAAATAAACTTTCTCTAATGATTGCCAAACATGATATTCTTGCAGCTTTGTCAAAGGTTTCTGTCACTAAGAAAAGGCACAAAACTGGTGTAGTTACTGCCCTAGAATAGGTAGGTTGTTGTGTTTCAAAGTAATGTTTGTTCAGCTTAGATTCACTCTGCTATATGTCATTCTTTAATCCTTCAAATGTTTGGAGATGTTTCAGGAGCGTCATAGTGCAACATCTACATTTGAGCAAATTCAGTTTAATGTGGTGAGTTTATCCAGAATGATCATAAATACATAAATAATTACTATTACCATGGCATATGTTTTCACAAAACTCGAAGAGTCTTTTGTCCATGAGATTTTGACTGTTCAGACATGTGAAGTTGTTATGTTATTTTTCAGGGCTTGTTGGAGAGAGTCAGCCACTCATTTACAAAGAACTTCTATTTTATTGATTCAGTGAAGGCATATCTTTCATATGCATTGTTACGAGCTTCAGTTTCACAATCCCCTGTCATATTTCATGTTTTATTGAACTGCATTACCTTTCTTTGCATAAAGTATCTATGTGTAAATTGTGATATTGATATTCTTTCTTGGCAGTATGCAGCTGGAATATTTTTGGTGCTGTTATTGCGATTCAGGGAGAGTCTCAAAGTATGTATGTCATTCTGTAGATTTTGCAGAAGCTCCTTAATGTTAATTTGATGTCTCATTTGATTTTACACTATTTTGTTTCCAGGGTGAAATAGGCATCTTCTTTCCATTGAAGGTTCTTAGACCACTGGATGGATTAGAATTTCCTGTCAACCAAAAACTTAGTGTTAATCGGTATAATGTTCTTCTTGGTTGATTAAAAAATTGCTTGATTACAAACTTTGATAATGGAATTTCTTGTGTTGTTTGCCATTCCTTTTCCTCATTGTTAATTTGGTTTAATGTGGGTTTGCAGGATGTTAGAGAAAGTATGTAAGGATCCACAGATGCTTGTTGACATCTTTGTCAATTATGATTGTGATCTTGAGGCACCAAACTTGTTTGAACGAATGGTATTATCTTACACAACAATCTTTTATGGCATTATAGACAGCATGTAAATTAGTTATGTCCTATTTGGTAAATATAATAATAATGTCTGTTATTTTCCAATTCAATTTGTAGGTTACTACTCTGTCAAAAATAGCTCAAGGAACTCAAAATACCAATCCAAATTCAGCGGCTCTTTCTCAAACAGCTTCAATTAAAGGCTCATCACTTCAAGTAGGTTTACTTGTTGCCTTTTTGTTGGAAATCAGTAATTCATTGAATGAATTTTTTTTTTATAAAGTTGCCGATTGATCCCATTTTCTTTTAACCTTCATTAATTCTTGTGAGTGTGCTTAAATCACTAGTTGATTGGGAGCAATCACATAGGGAGTTGGAAAAGTTAAAGAATAATCAGCAAGAAGGGATTTCAGCTAGAGATTCTTCTGAAATAAAATCTAGGGAAGATGTAACCAGTGACTTTGAGAAGGCTAAGGCTCATAAATCCACATTGGAGGCAGCCATTGCTGAGGTATTGATCATGTTTTCTTTAATCTTTTTTAATAGGGAACAGAAATTTGTCTTAACTGTTAACCTCCTGTTGCATAATCATGAAGCTATGGTTGGGGGCTGACTTATGGTTTTAATAATCTTTTAGTTCAACAGAAAACCAATGAAGGGGGTGGAGTATCTAATATCAAATAAGTTGGTGGAAAACACACCTGCCTCAATTGCTCAGTTTTTGAAAAACACTCCCAATTTGGGCAAGGTTGTCACTTTTCTCTAGTATAATTTAATTTTTGATCTACCATTGCATCCAAGTTTGATCTGGAATATATAACTGTTGGTCGCTTTCAGGCTACAGTTGGTGACTATTTAGGTCAACATGAAGAATTTCCCCTTGCTGTGATGCATGCTTATGTAGATTCCATGAAATTTTCTGGATTTAAATTTGATATTGCAATCAGGGAGTTTCTTAAAGGGTTCCCACTTCCTGGGGAAGCTCAAAAGATAGACCGAATCATGGAAAAGTTTGCAGAGAGGTAATGGCTTTTTTGTACATGCAACTTGCCTCTATTTCCCCTTATCTGAGTGGCGACTGGTTGCCTGTATGTTGATCTATGATTGGATAATTTGATGTATTCGTATTTATTTGTGCATCTGTATTGGAATCTCCTTTAGTACTGAATTTTGATAGATGATTATGTGCCCAAAAACTATGCATTATCATTCTTGCTTTTAAGAATTTTATGCTCTATCAACAGATTTGTTTAACCATTGTGCAAGTCAGTTATTTATTTCCTTGAACCTAGTGGGAAGAAAGGAAAACTGACAGTCCTACTTATTCTGCTTCATGTGGACTGAGATTAAGATGTCTCAGGGTGTTTTATAAGGTGTCAAATCTTAGTTGATTGCCATGTCATAATGTTTACTTATACTTTATATTTCGTGGGCATGATACCTTGTACCTGTACTGATAATTTATATCTTTTGTCAAAGAGGAGATTAAAATGAAAGATGACGCATCTTTAATTGGAAAAAGCAGCAGACATAAGCCAGAGGGTAAAGAAGGACGCCTTGTCAATATACTTAAACTTGGCACTCCCAAAAAGGAATTCATCTGTTGATGCCAAGTCTGAAAGTGAGACCATCATTAAGAAAACACAAGATATATTTAGGAATAAAGGGGTGAAAAAAGGAGTTTTCTACACTTCCCAGCAAATTGAACTTGCAAGGCCCATGGTTGAAGGCGTTGGGTGGCCTTTGCTTGCTACTTTTTCTGTAACTATGGAGGAAGGTGATAATAAGCCTCGTGTTGTTTTGTTGATGGAGGGATTTAAAGCTGGCATACATATTACGTTTCTTCTTGGAATGGATACCATGCGATATGCATTTCTAACATCTCTTGTCAGGTATATGCATTTCTACTTGTCCCCTTTAATGGTGAAGAGTCCAAATTATTGACAATTAATTATCAATTATGTCATTACTCAAGGTAATTGTTGTTAATTTTCACAGCTGCATCTCTTGCACCAGAAGTTCAGAGTGCGAATTCTTCTAGATTAGTTAGGAAGAGCCCTTTTCTGACACACCCTATGTTTAACACGTATGTCCCTTTTAACATTGTTTGAATTCATTTGATTATGCTTGTTATGGAAACTTACTTTAATTTTATTTTTTCTTCATAGGTACCAAACTGAGCATGAGTTGCTCAGGTATCTTGTGTAGGATACAAAACAGAAAATATCTCTCACTATGCCACAGTATGATCCTACCTGCATGTTGTACAATAAAGCTACTAATGTGTTTACTGGATGGTAATTTAAACCAAACAACATATATAATTTAATATGCTTTCTTGATCATCAATTGGAATCTGTTAATTTTGTTTTGCAGAGGGTATATGGCACCACAATATGCATTATGGGGGTTGCCTGTAAAATTTTGCAAATATTACATGTTATTATCAAATATCAAGCAATTGTTATTTTTTATTCATCTATTAGCTTTCGCATTAATGATTCCTTTCATAGCATTTAACAATTAAACAATTTAGTGGCAATTGTTAGAGGGTTATGAATAGAAACCTCGTAAAAAAATAATTTAAAAAAAATAAAAAATTAATAATCTAAGACGGTTCCCGCTGAAACCGTCTTAGAAACCTCAACAAAAAAAATTAAAAACGAATATAAAATGATTCAAAGACGGGTGCTTCGACCGACCGTCTTGGTATGCTAACTTTCTAAGACGGTTCAGCTTTCACCCGTCTTAGAAATCTCGACATAAAGGTCATAAAAATGAATATAAAATGATTCAAAGACGGGTACCTATAAAGACCGTCTTCGAATGATACCTTTCTAAGACGGTTCCCCTGTCACCCGTCTTAGAAACCTCGACATAAAGTTCATTAAAAATGAATATAAAATGATTCAAAGACGGGTACCTGCAAAGACCGTCTTCGAATGATGCCTTTCTAAGACGGGTTCGTGATGAACCCGTCTTAGAAACCTCAAAAAAAATTAAAAATGAATATAAAATGATTCAAAGACGGGTGCATCGACTGACCGTCTTGGTATGCTACCTTTCTAAGACGGTTCCCCTGTCACCCGTCTTAGAAACATCGACTGAATCTTATGTATTTCTATGAAAAACCAAGCTTGCACACCATGTGTTTGATAAATTGTTTGAGTGTGTTTTGTTCATATATTGCAAAGTGTTTCTATGAAGTTTATGTGTTGTTGAGTGTTTCTACGAATTTCTATGAAGTCCGTGTGTTGCTAAGTGTTTTATAAATTTCTATGAACTTCATATGTTTCTATGAATTGATGTACATGGATGCTATGTTAAGTTTTTGAACATGAGTAATAGAACTAAGATTTTGTACATGAGTAATACGCTGAGTTCTACACTTGATTGATGTTGAGTTTCTGAGTAAAACATATGCGACAGTAATTGAGAAGTGGTGTTATTTTGATATTTTGCCTGGCGGGGGCTAGTCCGTGTTATTTTGATATTTTGCCTGGCGGGGGCTAGACCGTGTTATTTTGATATTTTGCCTGGCGGGGGCTAGTCCGTGTTATTTTGGTATTTTGCCGATACCACTATTGTAACGCCTCTCTTTACTCTCTCGTGCTTTGTTAATTTTAGATAAAGTCTTGTGACCACTTTGTATTAAAATTAGATTGGTTAAAAAAAATTTCAAAAATCATTTTTTCTTTGCTTGCAAGGGTTACTAGTCGTTTATATCATAAACAAATTATTCCTCTCCACGGTTTAATTAAAATAATAAAGTA